>WAAE01003445.1:153735-184983 GCA_013400495.1 Nicator chloris | reverse complement strand
ATACATTTACTCTAAACCAAAAAGTTCATTCTAGAATAATGATATAAATTAATTATTAATTAGAATTGTAGAATGGAATTATAATGTTAATTATAAAATGAATATCAATTCTAGAATAATAATATGAAATATAGAATATAATGTATTGTAATATACAGAAGAAATCGATTTAATTCTGGAATGTTTTTCACAGACTCTTTCATTTCCCTGATAAAAGGGCTGCCCACATGTCCAGTGTCCATCCTCGGAATTTTCCAAGATAAAAGTCCTGAGCCTGGTCTGGTCTCCAAACCAAGCCTAAAAAAGGTCAGGCTGGAACTTCCTGAGCTCCTTCCACCCTGGCTAATCCTGCCATCCTAGAAAACCCCTCCAATCAAACCTGCTCTGCAGTGTCTGGAGACCACAACCATCTTTTCCCAGCTGTTATGTCCCAAAAAACCCTTTCATTCCCATTTATCCAGGGCTACTTACACTTGGCTTGAGCCTCCACTGGATGCCGTGGTTTCCTGTCACCATCACCTCGTACTTCTCGTTGTCTCCACAGCTGAATTTACTGATCTCATTCTCAGCAGAGATCAGCAAGAACGAGGTCTCAAAAATCTCTGCCCCGTAATACTTGGTCAGGACCTCCATGGTGGATAAATATTTCACCTTCAGGTCCCGTGGGGACACGCTGTTGTTGCAGATGGTTTTGTTGTTGAACTCCTTCAGGAAGTGCTTGAAAACGTTATTGATCCGGATCCTGGTCAAGAAATTCCTCTGCCTGATGGTCTTGTTGAGGGTCTCAGGGATGTAATGCTTGTAACTGGAAGGAAAAAGCAGGGACTCAATTCCTCCTGGGCCAGCAGCAGAGCCAGCAGGGACAAAGGGACAAAGGGACAAAGGGTGGTCCCAGCTCACCTGATGTCCTTGGGAAGCTCGGGCAGCTTCACGTTTTTCTTGATGGCGTCGTGGGAGATGGCCAGGACAGCCATGCCCAGGCACTCGTTCTCAATCTCATGGACCTCCTGGTCGTTCTTGGGGTCACGGATGGGTGCCAGGCCCTTCACTAGGTCATACTGGCCCTTAACAGAACAAAAAAAAACCCCAAATGACCCCTTTGGTCTTTCCCAGTTTGGCCCTGAGCCAGGAATTCATCCCAGGATCTTTGGGCAAGGAGAAGCTGGAACCTCCTCCCCTTCTTTTACACATCAGCCCACCAAAAATTCACTTTTTAAAAACAATTAACTACAGAAATCACCACTCCTGGCCTCTGTCAGTAGCTTCAATATTTATTTTCTGGTCCACAAAACCAACTTTGTGTTTCTGCTTTATCTCTGCCCTTCCCATCCAAAGCCTCCATGAATCTCATGGATTCATCTCGAAGCCAAGTCTTGCTCTGGGACAGCCTGGAAAGTGTTTGGTTACCAAAAAAGACATTTCTGTGCCTTGTTGCTTTCATGTTTCCCTGGAATTCTCTTTCCTTGTGGTTTCCCAACTAAACAAGGATGTGCTGGAACAGCTCCACACTGTGTCCTTTTCTGAAGGGCAAACTCCTGCTTCCAAGTGTGAAAATCCTGCAGGAATTCCACTCAGAATCAACAGTAAATGAGATTTCCTCAGTGCATTCAATTTGCTCTTTCACCAACCTGAATTTTCCCTTTTTTTTTGAGCAACCTGACAGCTTCTGGTTTGAAAAATCCTTTGGAAGGCACAAGAGGAGAGCAAAACTGCAGCAAGGTTATCAGCCTTTATCCCCACGGGGTTATCAGTAAATGTTTATCAATCTTTTAACACCACCCAGTAACAAAACCTCATTAAAAGGCTCCAGCCCTGCCAGATTTCCCTCTGCTGCTGCTCCTCTCCAGCCCCAGAATGTCCCAGCTCTGTGGAAATGTCCCACAAAAGGTTTATAAACACAAATAATTCACTTTAGAATAAAACATCTATAAAAATAAAACCCTTTTTGCACGGGGGGAGTTTCTTTACACCTCCTTCACATAGCAAATCCTCTCCTCTCCACCAGGCAGCAGCAGAAGGAAACCCCTCTCCAGCACTAACAGGATACATAACTTGTGTTTTAGGAGCTTCAAAAGAGGCTTGTAAAGCAGAATCCCACGGGTTTTGTGGGGACACAGCAGCAGAGAGAATTCCAACCTGTGCAAAGATGTATTCCAGGGAATAGGCATCGAGGATGGGGGTCCCCTCTGGGGCCAGCTTCTTGTCATAGGCCTTGGCCTTCCTGGGCGAGTGTCTCCACACCGAGGGCTCGCTCTCGCTGGTCCCGTGCCAGTTGGTGAAATAGTACCTGGCAAAAAAAAAAAGGAGTCAGAAACTTTCAAAACTTTTTTAGGAAAAGCCTCCATTTCCACAAGACAATTTGGACTTTGAAAAGCAAAGCAAAGTTCAAAGCAAAAATTGGCCAAACTTCCGCCTTAAGCTGGAGCGGTCCAACGTTCCAAGAGCTTTCCTGGCCTGAGGAACTGGGGGGAAATGGTAAAATTATTATAAATTAGGAGAATTTTTTTCCCTTTTCTTTGTCAGAGAGATGGAGCACCTCTCCTGTGAGGAAAGACTGAGAGAATTGGGATTGTTCACCTGGAGAAGGGAAGGATTCAGGGAGAGCTCAGAGATTCAGGAGAGTGGGAGAGGGACTGGGGACAGGGATGGAGGGACAGGACACAGGGAATGGCTTCCCACAGGGCAGGGATGGATGGGAGATTGGGAAGGAATTCCTGGCTGGGCTGGAGTTCCCAGAGCAGCTGTGGCTGCCCCTGGATCCCTGGCAGTGCCCAAGGCCAGGTTGGACAGGGCTTGGAGCAGCCTGGGACAGTGGAAGTGTCCCTGGGATGGGATGGGGATGGGATGGGGATGGGAATGGGGATGGGGATGGGGATGGGGATGGGGATGGGATTTCAGGTCCCCCCCAGTCCAAGGCAGTCAGGGACTGACATTTCTAAAGGCCCAAATCTGCTGTGGTCGAGGCTGGAGTGTCTCAGCCTCAGAGCAGTGTCAGGATCTTCAGCAAAATCAAATCAATGTTTTTAGTTCAGCTCTTCTTAGGCAGAAACTCCAACCCAAAACTGCCAGAAACTCCTGACAAAAACCAGAAGATACTCAAGAACTCCTTGGGATGAAGCCTGAAGAGCAGAGCGAAGCAAATCCTTCAGAAATCCAAAGGAAATTACTTTGCTTCCCTCTTCTCCTGCAGAAGAGGAGTCAGAATTAATAACTCCAATTCTTTTGTTATTTCCTGAAAATAATCATGGGCAAGGTATTGTGTATTGTTTGTGACTGAGAGGAGAATGTGCTCCTTTTCCTAATTAACTGCTCTGATTAAGACAACACTGAGGAGTTACAAAAACAGTTGCAGCCCCATTGTTTGAGGGATGAGTAAATAAAGGAGAATCTTTTCCTTGGGAAGCTCCAGGGATTTGTGAGTGATTTTTGGTATTTCACTTCCACGACAGGATCAGGTGCACAAATTTCCCCTGGGAAGGGAATTGTGCCCCTGAGCTGCAGGAGCAGGACCCAGCCCTCCCTCAGAGCATCTTCCAGGAGCTGGGAAGGGGAATTTGGGAATCCCTTGGGAAGCTGGATTTAGATTTCAGCCCGGCCAGGGAGAGCTGGAAATGCTGGAGGGGATCTTCCAGGAAACTGTGGTATCCCAGAATGGGCTGGAATCATCTGCTTCCAAAATCCCTCCAGAAGGGAATTGGATCCCTTTTCCACACCAAAAAACAAACCCAGCCATGGAGCAGTTAAATTCTCCTCCTCTGTGAGCCAGTGACTCCAGGATATTACAAAATCCTGGGGCTGCTCATGTTGGAGCCTATTTTTATTTAAAAAAAAAAAGAACTTGAGGCAAGTGTGAAACCACAGGGTACTCACAAAGTTTCTGTGAAAAGGCCTTTTAAAACATCACCAGAAGTGCAGCAGCATCTGGCACAGATTTAGGGGGAGGAGGAGAAGTTCACCCAGAGAACAAAAAGCTCTCAGCAGTGGGAGAAAAGGCAAAGCCCTAAAAACATTTCAGCCCAGTCACATCATTCATTTTAGAGATACAACTGAAAAGGACACGACCTAAAACCTATCAGTGTAATCAAAAACACAAATGATTTCGTTTCTGAATGATCATGTACAGTGAATCCACTGCTCCATTAAAAAAGCCCAGAGCATTTTCCTTTTTCCAGAGGAATTCTGCCTCTGGCAGAGCCCAAAACAAACAAAATTCATTTAGGGATCCGCCCCACAACCCAAAACCCACAACAGGAATAAATGAAATAAAGAAAAACACCACCAGGACATGAATGTATTCCTGGGAAAATGGGAACCTTTGGAGTTTAGTGCTTAGCTCTTCCTGAAATGCATCTGAAATTATTTAAAATCCATTTTTTTGGCCCAAAGTTTGTCAGTTTTCATTTGTGCAGTACAAAGGACAAAAGAGATTTCCCTGCCAAACTTCAAATCCCAACTCCAAAGCTGAAAAAAATAATAAAATAATAAAGAAAAGTTTTAAAAAATGATTCAAAAGCAAATAATAAACCACCAGAACTTTTAATTACAGAAAGCAGGGGCTTTTCCACAGCTTCATTCTACGAAATGGTACAACAGAAAAAATACAGAAAATAAAACTCAGCAGAAACTAATTTTGTTCCTAATTATTTGCAGGAAATAACAAAAGAATTGGAGTCATTAATTCTCTTAAATCACCTTTCTGGGTTATGAACAGCCAACAGATTATTTTTGAGAGGGAGCTCTTTAGGCAATTTGAAGGGAGGTTCCTCCCATCCTTCACCCAGAGCAGAAACACGAGCACCAAACACAGCAAAACTGGCTTTGGAGAATTAAAATTTCTTAATTAATGAAATTTAAAGGCTAATTAATTAAAAATTAATTAAATTTAAAAGGTTTTAATTCATTAGAAATTCTTAAGAATGAGAAGGATCAAATCCCCACAACTACAATGGAGTTTAAAGTGCATTTTTCTTCTTTTACTGAGAAAAACAGAGAATTTTGGGCTCAGGGGAAACTCCCCAGGTTCACATTACACCAGAAATTTTTATTTGTCAGGGTGGTGTTAGTGTGGCTGATCTCTGGGCACCCAAAGCTCTGTAAAATCCTTTTAGAGTGCCCCAATTCTGTTATTTTGGGGTGTTTATCTGCCCAGCCTCATCCCAGCTGGGTGAGTCTGAGATCAGCCAGGGTCAAGGCATTATTAACACCAATTAAAGAATAAAAGCAAATATTCCAGCATCCTCTTCCTCCTCCAAAACCAGGAATTATCATTACTTGAAAAGCAAAGATCAGTCATTTTTCCTTGCAGCAGTTCATCCAACAACAACAATTCCAGTCTGGAATCCAAGTGGATTTCAGCCCAAAAATCACATTGCAGAGCCGTCTCTCTGCATTTCCCTGCACCCCAAAGTGCCCCAGAGTGTGGGAATATTATTGACAAGGTTATTTTCTTACAGTTGTCCCTTGAAGAATCAAGAAATCTGTGGACTTCCTAAAGTTTCTGAATGAATTATTCCTGAGAGCCAAGTTTGTTTCACGTATTTTTCTCCTATGTTGAGCACTTAAAGCTCATATTAATACAAGAAAAGTAATAATAATAATAATAATAATAATAATAATAATAATAATAATGAGAAGGAGAAGGAGAAGGAGAAGGAGAAGGAGAAGGAGAAGGAGAAGGAGTAAATAATAGAAAGAAATAGAAATAAAAATAATAGAAATAGAAATAACAGAAATAGAAATAACAGAAATAGAAATAGAAATAATAGAAATAGAAATAGAAATAACAGAAATAGAAATAGAAATAATAGAAATAGAAATAATAGAAATAGAAACAGAAATAATAGAAATACAGAAATATTGTGCAGAATTAGATTTCTAACAAATCCTACAAGGAAGAAAACTTTCCTGGCTCAGCAGCTGCCAGAATTCCTGCCCTCATTCCCCACTGGATGAAGCTGGAGCACCCTCTCAGCCCCAAATCCATGGGCTGGATTGCCAGGATGCCACCTGGGGGAACACCTGAGCCAAAGATCCTGGGAATATCCTGGCTCCTGGTTTGATTTTTCCATGTTTTCCCAGAGATTCCTTGCAGTCCTGCAGAATTCCAAAAGCAAGAGCCTGCTGCCTTTTCCTTTTAAGAGTAAAACTCCCCCTGATTTCAGTGGGAACTGGAACACTTCAATTGGAATTTCATCCATAAAAACACTGACACAAAACCCAGTGCTTGGGAGGCAATTTTCCAATTCACTTTGAGCTTGTTCACTCCCAGCTTTGTGAAAAAAACTTCTCCTGGTTTTTCAACTTTTTTTTTCAAGGTTAAATCCCAAAGATACAAAGAAATCAGGAGATATTTGAAGCTCCTGCTGCTCATCTCTCCTCTAACCCATGGAAACCGAGCTGCTGCTTTTGGTTTTGTTTTCCTGCTTCTCCAGGGAGCTGAGGAATGAACAAATCTCATTTTCCAGGTGTGTTCTCTTACCTCATGCGATAATGGAGCCTGAAGGATGATTTTTCCTCCACCTTGAAGACCTGGTTTGGTGCATACCAGAGCTTTTTGTTCTCATCATACAGAGCAAAGAGGTTGTGGCACAGAGGGGACACAGCTGGCACAAAAACACACAAATAGGTGAATCACCAGGCTTCAGTGCACATCCACACCCCAAAACACAAATGCTCAAAGCAAATATTGGATCATGAAAGGAAACTGATACTGGGATTAGCTTGGAACAAATATTGAGGTGGAGCTGTCACCTTGGTTCAACCCGTGGGCTTTGGGGTGGATTAAACAGAGATTTCTGCTGTTAAAGTGATTCTCAAATCCTGGTTTTGCCCAAGGTCTGAGCTTCAAGGAAATTACTTAAAACTTTCATTTTGTCCAGGTCACAGAAATGGGAGTTTTACCAAACCCACAGCTTTGTTCTCAGCTGTATTTTATTAATAAATCCAACCCCCAGAGCTGAAATGAGGTTTTAGCAAACAACCAAAAGCTTTGCTCATTTCAGAGGGGTTTCCAGCCAAGAACAGACTTTGATGTCAATGGGCTGATCTGCTTTAACTTTGCATTTACCCCACCCCAGGTCTGTCTGAATTCCTTGTTCCAGTTTTGGGAGCAGCTGCACCATCTGGGGGTTCAGAGCCCCCAAGGAGCAGCTCCTGCACACCAACACAAACAGGTGGCTGTGAAATGCCCCTCACTTTGCTTTAACCTCTTAAAAAACCACCAGCATTCATTTGATGAGGTCTGGCCTGCAGATTTACATGATTTCACCCATTCCCATGGAAGAGGAGCAACCAGGCAAACGAGCTGAAGGGAATGACAAGAATCCAGGTGATGTGAGCAAAGAAAACATTTGAGAGCTGCAGGAAAAGTCCTGCCCAGTTCCCCTGTTCACACCCCACAGCAGCTGGACAACACTTGGTGTTCCACGGGGAAAGAACCTCAGAAGTGGAAATAGAAAAGCCCAGTGGCTTGTGAGATCAAACAGAGATGAAATCCACTTTTTCCTGTGGAATTGCAGGAATTTTGCTGAGCCCCAGCCCCGAGGGAAGAGCACAGCACAGCCCCTGACACGTGAGGGATGCACACGAGCTCAAAGCAGCTTTGTGGGGATTTGCTGGGGTCAGGTGGCTCCTGCTCTGGCTGCCACACAGAGGATGCCTCACTTTGGGTGCTGCCAGGCCCCTGGGAGCTGAACTCGAGCCCAATACTCACAACACCTCTGAGCAGCCTCGATGCACAGCTCCTCCGAGGTGAACTCGCCGCTGGAGTAACAGATGGGGGCTTTGTCCTGCAGGTAGAAGAGGATCTCCAGCCCCTGGTGTGGAGCTTCCAGGCTGAGCTCATTTTTCCTCGTGCTCCTCATTTTTGCACAGAAAGCCATGGCTTTGCAATCTTCTTTTACGTTGAGATACTGGGGGTGGAGGGAAAAGAGCAGAGGGGAAGGTGAGGGGGAGCTGGAATGAGCAGGACACAAATCCATCGCTGCTGGCTGGGAGGCAGCAAAATATTAATTCAATATTCAACAGTTCTCCAAACCCTCAGGTGGGGCTTTCTTCTAAACCAACGAGGTGGAAAGGGGGAAAAAGAAATGTCAGTGGTTATTCTGGTTCTGGCAACTCTGCTCCAAATCATTCCCTGTCACCCTAGTCTTTTCAGCCTTCTGATGTTTACATTTGAAAATTCTTTTTTTCACACACTTTTCTGTAAATAATACATTTGTTTACATGTAGTTTTATCTTGTTTACATTCTTTTTTAGGAGTTTTTTAATAGACATCTGTCTTGACCAATGTGAGTGGAGAGGTGTTAACTTTGCCTACCAATCACTGAGCCTTTTTGAAATATTATCTAAAGCAGTCAGAAATTTAAATGAAGCTTTTTTAGCTCTTAGCAGCTCTCCAAGTCCACATCTCTTTATTTCGTGTCCTAGTGCAACAATTCCCTTCTCTTCTGGTGGTTCCACAGCTGCTCTGAAAGGTTTCTCTCCTCCCTGCAAAGCAGAAATAACTTCCACATCCTTCAGCACCTAATTGGTTGGAAAACAACACTTGAGCCTGAGTGATCTAAACAGCTCCTTCAATGTTCCTTTTTTTGTAAAAAAGTCAGCTTCTATTTTTACAGCCCCTTAACAGCAAAATACTTCTCATTGTTTTCTCCCCTCTCACCCTTTGTGTTTGAAACTCCTGATGTTTCATGAGTCATGGTGTATTTTATAAGATTTATTGGCGTTTATTTTTTATTGCTCCTTCTCCGTCTGTCCAGGAGGAAAGGGTAGCACTGAGTAGGTTTAATGCAAGAGCTTTTAGATTGCCAAGGATGCACAACAGGGCAGCTTTGACTCAAAAGAAAATTGCATTTTATACCCAGTGCTTAACTAGAAAGAGCAGAAAGTTATTGGAGTTATTTGGGTTCCTTGTTCCACGTTTTAATAACTTTGGCTCAATCAACAACAAAAGCCCAAACCACCAATTTTGTACTTTATGAAATTAATCCTGCTACCAAAAAACAAATAAGAAATGAACCCCCAAAGCCAACACACCTGCATTTATGTGCCTGTGGGGTCCTCTACACAACTGAAATGGGTCTTCACTCTCCTCAGGAGAAGCTTCACTCTGACTGCAATAAAGGAACAAATGAGACGTAGTCAGGAATGGCTTTGTAGAGTTTGAGGCACAAATGAAATGGTCAGGCTGATCAAATTGCACCTGCAGGCCCAGGGAACCTTTATTACAGCTGAGATCTGAGCTGGTGCCAGCCAAAGGCAGTTCCAGGAACCCCCCAGGAGTTTGGGCACATCCACTGATCCCTCCTGACCTTTGGGAGCACTACCGAAAACCCCAGGAAAGCCTTGGTTCTTCCCTGGATTTTCCCTGTTTTCAGTTTGGGATTGTTCTCATCACAAGCCTCAGCTGTGACACCACAGGAACGTTTTCCTCTGTGCTTCACCTCCCCCATGCCTTCACTCCTCACATTTTTCATTGGACATTAATTCCAATTCTCCCCTGCTCTCTGGTGTCCCTTCCCCTCCCAGATTTTCATTTAAAATGTGTCCAGACTAAACCTGACCGTGCTGCTGCTTTGGGAAACCTCACCCATCACTCAGCTGAGGCTGAAAGGTTCCTCCATTTCCAGCCTCCACCCCTCCCCTTCCCTCCTCCCCATCTCTGCCAAAATGTGTTTAAACTACAAGTGTATTTATTATTTTTGCTTCACCAGTGCGAGGCCCTAAGGTGACCCAGCAGATTTCAGCAAATATTGCTTTAAAAGCCTGAGGTTTAGACTTTTCCCCTGTCTGGGAAAAGTCAGACAGAGCCACACAACTTCCCTGGTGCTTGGGAAGAACATGACCCTATCCCAGAAAAAAAAAAAAAGAGACAATTGAAGAGCCTGGCACACGTTCCCAATTAAATTGCATTTTCCTGCCATCCCTGCCACTTGAATGCTAAATTTGAGTTCCCAGACACGTTCCCTTGGCAATAACACGGGGAAGAAGTAATTGAGAGTATGATTTTTGAGATATGCAGACAAGCCAGGAATTATTTCTGCACAGCACCATAAAACTGAAATGCAAAAGGTGAAATATATTAACTGGAATGTCATTGAAACCACCCCCTTTTAAATTACACATAACTGAAGCTCAATATATTTTAATGTCTGTGTGGGCCTAATGTTCAAAAGATTGTCCAGATGTTTTAAAATGTGAGGGGGAATATAAAACCACTGCCTTTTACAGATTCATGAATCAAACTTCTTGTTTTTCAACAGAGCTGCTTTGCTTTGGTTAGAAGCTCCCACTCTTGGTTTTAGTCACAGCAATTCCCAGAATCCTGAAAACCTTTAAGTGCTGCTTCATTTACAAAACCTTCTGGGGCTGAACCCAACAACCCAACATCCAATCTCTGATTTATTATTTCCTAATGGGTTTCCCAGACAACCCCAGACGTTCTCCTTGTCAGGGATTCACCTTTGAAAAATGCATCTTCATCTTCCAAAAAGTCTCCTTTGAGCCAGACAAATTCCTGCTCTGTCTGAGCATCCTTCACCAGACCTGCACAGGCCAACGCTTCACCCCTGAAATGTGAGGGGCATTTTTATCCTTTGCCACTGTCCCAGAGGCTCACAAATTGTTGTTTGTGTATTTTCTGGTCTCTTCTCTACTCCAAGGACCACAGGGATGTGCTCAGTCCCTGCTGATGGACAGGACAGCATTTGCTTTTTTCAGGCATCATTTAATTTCACCTCATTTCTGTTTCTCCCAGTGGGAGCAGCTCTCTGTGATGCAGCCTCCAAAGTATTTTTGGGAATGCAGGATGGCACTTCTTGAGATTCCACTCCCCCAGGCAAAGGCTCTTCCTGGATATTTAAAATCCTGACCCAGGTACACACCCATGGTTGGCCAAGGGAAGCCAGGTCAGGCATTTTTTCCCTCACACACAGACAGAGCCCTCAAAAACTTCTGGTGCCAGAAAGAATTATGAAATGGGGGAGGGCAGTCTAAAGGTGGGTTGTTCAAAATCTGTTTGGCTATTCAACTATTAAGATATTTGGGAGATAATAATATTTGGTAAAAACTCAAGTTCCTGACTGGGATTTGCTACATTTGAAGCCCAGCACCTCCAGCATTTTTAAGGAAAAATCCAAATGTACAACTGTATTTGTTAAACGACCCCATTAGACTCCTGCGTGCCTCAAAACCTGAGAAAAGGCAGATGCAGAAACTGAATCTTTCTGAAACTCTGTACAAATCTTCCTTGAACCAGAAGGATGCTGCTCCACCAACACCACGCTTCACCACAAACCTGAGAGCCAAATCCAAAGGTGGAAGGTCCAGTGCAGGGGCAAAAGTCCCTAAAATATGAACACAGGGAAATCCCAAATAAAATCTGACCGACCCCAAACTCACTTTGAAGCACCACTTGCAAGTTCTTCCTCTTTTTTGCCCTCTCAGCCAATTTAGTTTCAGGTTGCCTAACCTCTTAGAGACTGACTGAAAATTCAGATATGTGAGCACATGCTATTTGTTTCCCACAGGATTCTCTCACCAAAAGCACATTTTATTTGTTTTAGTCATTATTGTGTTTATTTTATGCTTTTATTCAGGGTGATCTCACCACACCCTGTTCACCCCAAACCAGAATTAGTAATTGCCCTTGGGTTTTCCTGTGCAATCCATGCTGTGATATGACTGATCCACGCTGTAAAACTCTGTTTTAAAACAGGGCCAGGAGGGCACAGAATGGAAATTTTCACCAGAAGTGGCTGATGTGCAGCAAAGTCCTCAAGAACTGAAAACCAGCCAGCTTCATTAGTGGCAGGCTAATATGAACAGCTATGAAATATTTCCATTTTTAGCTCTGCAAAGCAGAGGAGGCCACGCTCCTGGGGTGTTCTCTGAGTGCTCTGTGCCAACCCAGAGCTTCACCCAGCCAGCCCATCCCCTGCTGCCCCCTGAGAACTGACCCTGCTCATTTCCTGTGCCTTTCCAAGGCACTGGCAGCCACTTCTCTGAATTTCATGACGTGTCACCAATGTGGGAAGAAGTTTCTCAGCCCTCTCGGAGAGCTGGGTGTCATTTGCCCCCTTTATTGTTCTGCCTGTAAAGGCTGGGGCGGGTGCAGGAGCACACAGACACAAAATCACTTTTTTTTCTGTATTACCTGCTCTTTCCAGCCTGGTTTTCCTTTGGGCTGCTATACTGGCCAATTTCTCATAGTCTGGTTTGGGTTGGAAGTGGCCTTTAAAGGTCACAACCCCTCAGCAATAAGCAGGGGCATCTTCAACAAAGCTTTTATAGCTTTTAAATGTGTGCTTAACTCTCTTTCATCCCCAATTTCTGGTATAATAACTTGAAATGATACAAGTCTTGGGGTTTACAACCAATTATGTCCCCGGATAGTCAGCCCCAAGAACCTCTCTGCTAAACCAGGATCAATTTCCTTGGAGGGAAAGGTCTCAAGCCTCAAGAAGCCATCATGGAAACCTTCCAACAACAACCTGATTTTTCTGTAATTAGTTTTTCCTCACAACTATCAAAAAAACCAGCTTCATTGCTCTGCCTGATGCTAATGGGGCTGAAGGGGCATTCCAGCTTTAAAGTGATTTACACGGACAATTTGTTTTTATTCCTGCCTGGGGCACGGCATTAATGATCCTTTTCCTTCCTTGATGTTCTCCTCTCTCATCCCCGGGCCCGAGGCAGTTTGGGGATGGAAGCTGGCATGGGAATTCTCTGGAAAAGAGCCACGCCACCTTCCCAGCAGCACCGCAGGAAGCGCGGCCTCTTCCCGGTGGCACCGCGCTCATCGCGGGGGTTTCCTGAGGAGCCTTTCAGACGTCTGGAAAAACTTCCAGGGAAATCAGTCCCGCTGGCAAACACCTCGGGGTTCCTCAGGGCAAAGTGTTAAGGGTTGTGCAGAGCTCGGGCTGACGTGGCAGTGACCCCTGGCAGGTCACTGGAGCAGGATGTGGCAGGGCTCCAGACGCCTTCCAGATAAAAGAACTTCCACGGATGTGAATTTAATGGGAATGAGGCACAGAGAGCGGGCAGGGGTCACACAGAGCACAGCACTCAGGAAGAGCTGAATCCAGGGAATGGATTCATTCCAAGAGAGGAGAACACGCTGCAGTCACGGTACAGATCCATCAGAATGGGAATAAACAAGAACATGGAATGGAAGATAATCCACCCCAACACGTGCCATTCCTCTGCTGACTGGGAGACCAGAGCAGGCCGACATCATCACACAACTGACCCTGCGTGGACACGGGGCCAGGGCAGTGCTGGAGCAGCTTTCCTAAGCAGGAAAAGCCACCAGGAAGGAGGTGAAGCAGTTTCGTGGTTCACACCTTCCACATGAAGGTCTGGAACTGGAGAATTCCTAGAATTCCTCCCCTCTTGAACCAGGCAGGAGCAAGAGAGGTCACTGTTCTCCTGAGCCTTAAAATCTAGAGATCCCACTGAAATGATGAACAAAGAAACGTCTGGGGACTCCTCATGCATCTACAGGCTCTCAGAGCTCCGAGTTCTCCTAAAAGCCAAGTTTTATAAGCCAGAGTCCATCCCACCTCACCTTCTTCATTTAACAGAATTCATTTACTCCACAGGCTGTGCATGTGGAGTAAGGGATGATCCCCAGTCCCAGATGTGCCATCCTGGCACCTGTTCCACTGGATAACTCCTTAGATCATTCCAAGGGAACTGTTTGTACCCCGCTGCTGCAAAACGAGCCCCACAGCCACCTCCGTGACCCACTGGTGCTCCTCAACAAGGGAATCCCACGTTTGACCAGGTTCTAAGGGAAAAGCGAGCACGGGTTTATGACGACAGCACGCGGATTTCCGCCGGTGCCGCGGATCTTTGGGAAGGAACAAACCAGAACAAGCGACCAGCTGGGGTCTAGCAAAGCCACGACTGGTGAGAAACGTTCTCAACGTGTCCCTTCTGCAACTGAGTAGAAATGCAATGAGTTGCTGACCTACCCAGGAAATCAGTGCCAGCACTGGCAATGCCCAGCTCTCCCACAGCCCACGGAGTTGGGAGCAGTTCCTCCAAACCCCACCAGCCTGGGCAGGTGAACTTCTCACAGGCTTTGCTTTCTCAGTGTGTAAAACGTGCAAAAGGGCTGGGTGAGCACAGAGCTGCTGCAAAGGTCCCTCCTGCTGGCTCAGGGCTCACAAACCACACACAGTCACTTCCTGGAGAGCAGCTCCAGATGTTCTTCCTGACCCTCTTCGTTTTCACGTCTTAGCACGAACAGGAGACTCTCAGCCCAGTTCCCTCCAGCCCTTCTTTGCTGGGCAGCACTAACTGCACATTATGAGCACAACTCCTCATCCCCTACAACACCCTCACCACAAAAACACAGATTTGGGGTTGGAAGGGACCTTAAAGATCATCTCATTGCTACCCCTGCCACCATCAGCCACCACACGCACGGAGGTCACCTGGCCTCAGACAAGGAACAAGCAACAGGGGAGTGTTTGCAGCACCAAAATTCCTTTTGAACAGAGGAACAAATTCCTTTAAGATAGAGCAGGAACAAAATTCCTTTAGCCCAGCACCATCCTGCACTGCAGCTGAGGTGCCCAGAAGCTGTGAGGGCATCCCAGCTCCTCCCACGGAGCAGGAATTCCTGAGGGCAAGGACCAACCCCAACTTTCCCTCAGAAGGAACAAACTGAAATAGTGGCACCTCTTACACTCAACCTGGTTCCAAAACAAATGTCACCACCTGTTGCCATTTAGCTCCCTTCCAAAGGCCCTAAAGAGGTTCTGACTGCGTGGTCAACACCTCCTGTGAGAAGGGCAGAGCACCTGAACCCCCCAGGGCTGGCAGTCATGTGCTTCCTGTGGTGGCTTTGCACTTTGGTAAGACTTTTTCGATGGTTTGCCTTTTTCTTTTTTTGGTTCTTTTTTGTATTTTTGTTCTCTTTTTTTAATGTGGTGAGAAGACGCTGTTAAAGTTCACTCTGAAGGGCTCACGATTTAAAACAAGGCCCAAACAAAAGCAAACAGGACTTCACCAGTTTTGTTCACCTGCTAAGGGCAAACCACCAACACAAATCTCCCCTAACCAAGAAACATTCCTGCTATAATGGAGTTGAAAACCATGAAATGCCATAATAAACTTGGGGTTTACTACTGACATCAAGAGAAATTTGATCTTTAAAACCCTGTGCTTTGTTCCTCTTTTATTAAGTTAAAATCCTGCTCTCATGCTGGTAGCCCCCACCTGTATTTAGTCACAAAGGTGCACAAGATCTTGTCAGGCTCAGTGGAAAGTGGACAAAACGGACTTTTCCAACCCCAAAAATTCCCAAGTGGGATTATTGGGCTGCACTGGTTTGGTGTGCAGAGAAAAAAAAGGTTTTCAGTTTAGAAAAGTGGGTGCAGAGTGAGCAGCTCAAGCACTCCATGGTAAAAAATGGACAACCCAAGGAAGAATCAAATGCTACTGAGATATAATTTTTAATACAAGTGGGAAATAGTTATTTATGGCCCATCTGTTGGGATGAACACACACAGCAATTTCTTTTTATTAGAAAGCAACCACCAGAGAACATCTGTATTCACAGCTGGCTGCAAAGACATTTATCCCCCTTAGTCAGAGGAAGGAAGTGGGACAGCCAATGGACTTGTCTGAAGCAAAATGGGGTTTGCAAGTCCTCTGACTGAGGAGGGATCTTACATCTGCATCTCAACCCATCCCTTTAAACTGCAGATTCCAATCTGGACGAGTGAACTCTCCCCCAGGATATGCTTTGGTTGGTTTGCAATTACTTTTATATTTTCAGGCTTTAATGAATCCTCGTATTGCCTGCTCTGAATTCTTATATTGCCACCTTCAAAAAGAGGAGCTGAGCCCGAAATACCACCTGGAAAGATGACAAAGAAATTATGTGGTTCAGATCTCCCCCTAAGTAATTTTTCTCTGATCCCAACTGCAACAAAGATTGGGGGAAAAACCACTTTTAATTTCTCCCAGCTGAAGGCTCTTTTCTTCCCAAAAATCAAACACAAGGAAACTGGCTGAAAACACTTGAAACAGAAGCAGCCAATCAGTGAGAGCCAAAAGAAGTCTTTAGAAAGTTGTCTCAGTAAACAACTCAAGCTCTGCCAAAACCCAGCATCCTCATGCCTCCCTTTGGTGGCCAAAAGCACAACTCTGGCACGCTAAGGACACTTTTCTCAAGGTTTCCTAGGGATTCTCCTTCAGAATATGAACAGCCAGCTGCTGCAGTTCAAGTCTTATCTAACAGCTGCTTTCTGCCTCAACCAGAGGAACACCCTGTTATTTGTCTGGTATCAGTTTTATCTCCTGAGACAACCAAATTCCGTGTTTGAGCGCAGCAGGCTCTGCCACCAGCAGCAGGAGGGAACCTGTAAATCCAGTCCTGTCCTCCAGCACCACCCCCTAACAAACTGCAGTGCTCCCAGACACCCTACACATCATCAGAGATTGTTTTTTCAGCCACCCAAAGTTCTACCAATGGTTTTCAGCCATGAATTTTCGCTGGCCAGTTTAACTGTGAATGCTCTGGAGCAGCTGCCACAATTCAGAGTTTGCTGGTGTGAGTCTGCTGTCAACCATGAGCTGTGGCCCAGTGTCACCCTGGCAAGCAACCCAAATATTTACCCTCCATTCACTCAATCTCTTGGACAAATACACCCAGTCTTTTTAACTAACTGGCTAAATAGGAGTAAATTTGCCATGTTTGCATCTGAGAATGGTGTCAACACTGGTTCAAAGGTGGCGAGACACGTGAGTGGCTTCAGTGTACAATGATGAGCAGCGGGACTTTGTTTTCCTTTCCTTAGGGAGTCCTGCTGGGTTATGGATTTGAAGATTTGTCCTGCAGCTTGCACAATTCTCCTGTCACTGAGGGTTTGGTCCCCCAGAACGGCCAAAGCTGCCTTTACAGCCATCACACAGACTCTGCCACACTTCACACCTGGCACAGGTCTCACCCCAACAGCAACTCCAGCCTCCACCAACAACTTTCCTGCCCTAGAAAGCCTCACATCTCTTCCAGGTTAACAATCCAAATAAACTCTTCTATACAGTTCTGGTAGGGCTGAATCATCTCGCGTTTATTTACAATTCACTCATTTCTCCCCTTTTAGAAAACATTTGCTTGTGCCATTTCTGCAGGGGCTGCCTGGTAACCCCAGGTGGTCTTTAACTCCAGGTTCATTGTCCTGTGAGTCTTGTACCATGCAGGAAAGCTGAAAAGAACCCCAACTTTGAACATATACCCTATACGTCAGAATTCAAAGTCAAACATTATGAGAGGAAGGTGAATTTCTACCTTTTGATGAGTCTATCTGCATTCCCAGCACTGTGTATTATGAAAACTGACAGGAGCTCAATTTCTTGCTTTGGCCAAGAGCAGTTTCATAAAACTTTACGGCCAGTTAATTTTTCAGTCCAGTTATGATTTTATTTCAGCTCTCCAGAAGCCCAAAGCAGCAGACATTTCCCAGCTGCAGCTCTGCCTCCCTCTCCCAAGAGCAGCTGTGGATGCAGGACCATTTCCCTGCTGCTGGCGACATCTTTGGGCTTTGCTCTGCCAGGATCTCTGCTGCACGAGCCACGGGGCAGCCTCTCCTCCCAGGAGGCTGAGAACAGGAGTTATCTCAGCTCCCACAGCTCCAGTTTATCTTCATCCAACCACCCAAGCTCTGCCCTGCAGAGCTGGGAGCCCACTCGCCCTTCCCAGCTCTGCTGCCAACACAAACTCAAAGAATTTGGTTGTGCAAAAAGAAAGGAAAAACGCAAAATTCCCAACTGATGGCTACACCCCTGAACAGCGAATCCACGAGCCACTCTTGCACCTTCTCTGGTCCCAGGCCAAGCCCTCCCCCGGCAGCAGTAAACAGGAAGCCACCGCTGAACTCGGTGACACAAAGGTACCCCAAGGCAGCCTGCTGGGCTTCCTCGTGCTACAGACACAGCTGGCAGCAGCTGGAGAGGGGAGAACAGCTGTGCCCGGGCAGGGCAGAGCCAGGGCTGCTCCTTCCTCGCTGTCAGAGCCAGGGCAGCACCCTGAGGATGGTGGACATTGCAAACGGGGCTTTGCAACAGCAAAGCTGGGACTTGTTTATTCCATCGCGGCTAAAACCTTGCAGTGTTTCACCCAGACGTTAAACCACGGCCCTTCAGAGACACAATTCCACCTGGTGAGGTCAAAAAACACCTCTAGGTGCTGCTCCTGCTGGTTTTCCAGTCCAATTTATCCCTGTAGGTCCAGAGGCAATCCTGTGAGCACCACACTGCAGCACTTCTGGGAGCATCAAGCACGAGAATTACACCCAGACCTTAAAAGCTCAGAAAAACCAGGACTGAAGCCATCACTCCTCATCAATTAAAGGAGCTGCTGCCATGGAAAGTGGCTTTAAGAGGTTACTACAGCTCTTAACTACCTTTCCTGTAAAGAGCTTAGTACAGTAAATGTGAGTAAGCAAATATTAAAAATAGCTGAGCTGGGCCACTCTTGCTCAAGGGCTTTTAGCACTGACTCAGACGGGGGTGAATCATCCCAAGGCTCATCCCAAATCCCTCCTGCCCTTTCTGCTTTCCCAGTCTGGCTCTAACATCACACCCTGGACACCACTGGCCACTCTGAGGAGCTCCAGGACAGAGGGATCATGTAAACAACCACAAAAAATTCATCAGGATTTGCTGCTCCTCCTTTCAGCCTTCAAGGATCATTCTGAAAAAGATCATCCATGAGCTTATGCTACTGAAATCCAATACTAAAAAGGATCTGAAATGAGGGGTTGTCATCCTAGAATCACTCCCCAAAAGTTTCACAGGCAACTCCCAAACATTTGGCTTCAGAAAATAATTTCTTACCCTCTTCCCCTTAACTGCAGCCACGCTGAGCTACTGAGTTGCCCTCCAAGACATCAAATTACTGAGTTGCCCCCTAAAACATCAAATTACTGAGTTGCCCCCTAAAACATCAAATTACTGAGTTGCCCCCTAAAACCCTGAATTACTGAGTTGCCCCCTAAAACCCTGAATTACTGAGTTACCCCCTAAAACCCTGAATTACTGAGTTGCCCCCTAAAACCTTGAATTACTGAGTTGCCCTCCAAGATCATCCCCAGAAATCCCAAAGTTGTGATCAAAGACTTTTCAGAACTCAGGATCTCTGCCCTTCATTGTGTGAACCCCACAAAAAAAATCAGAAAAAAAACCCCCTTTTTGTCTTATTTACAGGAACTGGTGGTAACATACAGGGAATTTCCACAGAGTTAAAGTCGTAGTTTTTATACTTTGACTGTACATTTACCAAGAAAACAGAGAACAGAAAAGCCTTAAAAAAAAAAATCTTCATGACAGACGTGAAGTTTAATCAAGATTAATTAAGCTAATCAGGTATCAGTGATATAGATGTGATCCTGTATATTTTATATACACAAGTAGAACTATTTTTGTGCTTAAAAATCATATAAATCCCAGAATTGCAGTGATATTGAGCCAATAATTAAATCGTGGTGCTCATGCCAAAAAGGAAATCATAAAGAAATGGCAAAGGGAAGAAAAGAGAGAGAGGCCAGTGGCAGCAAAGCACAGAGTTCATGTTGTCATCATGTCATTAATCCTCATGTAAATCCTTCAGAAGTTATGTAAAGCTTTTGTTGCATCTTCCCCTCTCACTGCCAAAATAACAGCAGTTTCTTTTGAGGTGGAGTGGCTTTTTTTGGACATCAAGGGGGAAAAAAAAAAAACCAAACAACACAAGAGGACAAATCCTGAAAACTTTAGGAAAAATACTTCATATCTTATGGAAGTTGCTGAGTATTATACTTGCACTACTCTATTAGGTACCTATGAATGAATTATTCATTTTCTTCTCTCCATTACGTTGTGCCAGCCATAAAAAAATACCATTTTCTGCTCTTTTTTTTTTTCCCCCAGAAAAAGCACAACACCCCTAACTTGGGTGAAGTTTTCACCTTAACTCAGAAAAAAGAGAGGAAGGGGGAACGTTAAGCCCAGACTAACTCTGGGCTTATAAACTTAAACTAACTTATAAACTACTCAAACCCATTTGCCTGCATCCAAAACTAACAAAACCCAGCAGCAACAAAGTCCCAGCTCAAACTGTCAAGTCACAAAAACAGGAACTGGGCTCTAGAACTGGGGTTTTGTATTTCCCCTTTTGAACTCGATACCAGAACTAACAATACATTTTGTGCCTCAGAGACCATGAGACACGAAATTTTCGGATTTTTTTTTGTTGTGGTTTTTTTTTTTTTGGAGGGGGGAGGGTAAATTTAGAATTCACTCTTTGCTGCAAAAACTCGGTTTTAATTGTGAGTGTAGCTTCACAGCCCCTCTGGGGTTTTTTTTTTCACATTCCTACAAATGAGAAAACAGAGGAGTGAACACACAGCTGGAAAAGAAGGGTTCCAAGGGAAATTTGTCAATCCTACAGCCAGGAAATTTGGAAAGACAGAGGGAAAGAAAAAAAAATTAGGAGAGAGAAGCATGAGGAGCTTTAAACCAAAAATTACACCTCTCCCCTAAATCAAAAATCACCCCTTTTTTATCCACTATGATCACACTGGCTAGTTTACAGTCACAATTCCAAAGCCCAAAACCTATGGAAAAAAAGAATTTTTCTGAAGCATCTGGAGATTTCCTGCTTGGCTCCAAAGCTGCAGCCAATTTACAAATACAGTGCAGCTCTTCTGGCCAAAAAAGATTTAACTGCAGTGGGCAGCACTTGCTACAAATTCCACTTTGGGAAGCAAATCCCCCCATAAAGCACATGGAATCCTGGAGAAAATAATGAGAATTAAAAGCAGAAGGTCCTGTGCATGCACAAAGCTGAGGACACCACAGCCCTGAGCTGTCCCAGGGGGCTTTCAGCTCTAAATTCTCTTCTCCATAAAGAACTTCCTTTTTTTCTGGCCTTAAAAACAACTCAGAAATTGAACTGGAAGTTATCATGCAGGAATCTGAACAACAAAACCTCCAATTTCAGCTTGTTGTTGGTTGATCCCTTACAAAAACTAGCAATCCCACATCAGGCATTTCCATAATTTACAGAAACCTCTGGATTTTGGGGAAGTTCAAAACCCACTGCCCTGTCACTGTAATTACCAGAGCGTTGTTATCCCATGAAAACTGACTCAAAATGCATCATAAAAAACCCCAAACCATAATGCTTGAATAGCTTCAGAATCCAAAGACCTGAGGGACTATTTTAATATATATTAAATAAATATTAGGGACATAAAGCAGATCTCTGTGTTGAAAGGTTAATCCAAGACTTCAGACAAAACGCAAAGAAATCAGTTTTAGGAAAAAAAAATCTGTAATTCCTGCAGTGACTTGGATGTATCAACCTCCCAGCTCTTTCCTTAAGTGACCTGAGAATTACCACGTGCACCTCACAGAGGGCAAATACCTGATTTTCAAATCAAAATATTGCCCTGGGTAATATTCATTGATATTTGACATATTTGATATGTGAATATCAAAACAGTCACAACCTGGAAATCCAGCCACAACCAAGCTGCATTTCTGCCTTGGCATTTATGTCACCAAGTCAAACTGGTTCATTTCTCAAAGGAAAATGGAGATAAATTATATTTAACCAGCAATAAAAAAGCCAACATTTGTTTTCATGTGTGTGACTTTTGTGCATACACAGTGGTTTATTTTTATATAAAAGATTATTTCCAATTAAAAACTGCCTGCTGCATCTCTCCACACAATTCCAGACTCATCTTTCCACACAAACAGAAAAAAAAAAGGAGTAATTTTCCTCATTCTTACAGGGAAATAAACCCAACAAATCCATCAGTCTATTTTTGTCCCCCTTCAGTGCTCACTGTACAATTCATCTCTGCTGAAAATCTGACATTTTAGTGGAACAAGACATGCAGAAAACATTCTCATCAGCAAATTCACTTAATTTAAACAAAAAAAACCCATAAATCCTGTTCTACAAAATCACCACGAAGAGAATTTGATTCCCAAGACAGAGAAATTTGCATGGCACTATTTCCTCATCAATCAGAGCAAGGAAACCTCATTACACTTAGAACACTTGCTCTGTACATTTTTATTGTGATGACATTAAAAGCCTTGATTTATTAAGTGTCAAACCCTCCAGAAATACCATCCCACTTCTTATTTTTGTCTCCAGAAACCCAGAGCCAATGGATTGTGACCAGAAGTCACTGAAATCAGGGCAAAGGACTGCATTTAGGCTGCTTTCAACTCTGCTTTCTGCCAGTTCTCATCACGTGCTTGGCCTGGAATCATGGAATGGTTTGGATTGGGAAGGACCCATCTCATTCCATGGGCAGGGGCATCTTCCCCAAATGAAAAGTGCCTTTGATAAAAGCTCTGGAAAAACCACCCTGCCATTTCAGCTGGGGATGATGAAAGTTGAATTGAATTACAGAAGCCAAAGGGCACAATTTTAAAATCTTCTAAATTCTTTGCTGTTTACCGTCACACGAGAGCAAACAGATGGGCCAAGGGAAGAGAATTCCAGATATTCCAGGAACAGCCACTCCTTGCTAGTTATCAATAGGACTGAAACACACGCTTTTAACCTGGCAATAAATCCAGTTAGAAGTTAAAGATGGATGTCTGAGGTGCTAATTTTATTAAAAATTATTTACTACTAAAGTGCCACATGAAAGATGTTCCAGCCTCTTAATGAGAGGACTGGTGTACAAAGTATTTATTTTCTTAAGCATAAGATGACATTTTGTCTTATTAAAAACACATCCTGATCAAATTACCATTTTTCTCTTCCTAAAGCCAGAGCCTTTGACTTAGAACAAGACCACAGCTACAAAATGAAAGAGGAAAGAACACAATTATTGCATAATTAATTGGCCTGACCCCGCCATTACTCATGCTCACAGATAAAAACCCATCCTGGTTTATATTTTCAGGTCCCAGCTCCAGGAAACAATCAGGCTGAAATGCAAATTGAAGCAGGGAGACAAACCTGAGCTGGAAACAGAAAATGATGCGAGGCTCAGCACGAAAACTCCAAGCAGACCCAACTCCACAACACAGTTCTGAGTCACCAGCTCTGCTGAAGAGCACCCAGCACCCTGGGCTCCTCCACATCAGCCAGGCCAAACTCCCAAAAAGGAATTTTTCCCTCCCATCCCTGTTTTCTAGCCCACTCCTGACTCTGAATGAGGCTGAGACTCATGGGGGAAAAGGGAATTACCCCATTTTAGCCCATTTTATAATGGGATGCTCATGGAGCAGAGTCCTTGCTCTCTACAGAGGCATGGCCCAAACCCTATCCTTAAGTCTAATTCTAAACTAAACCCTAAAAAGTTAAGCTCCATTAACACAGAGATACAACACATAAACCTGCTTCTTAAGCCTTTGGTTAGGGTTTAACAAATCAAGGTTTCAGGCTGTGCCCTCCCCATGAGTACAGACACGTAGAAAAGTTCTACAGGTGTGTATTTGTTCAAAAGATAAGGATCATTATGTCAGTTTTCCCAACCTGCCCTGTCTCTGGAACAACACTAGGTTTTAATAAATAAATATCCTGAAACAGCCTGGCAAAGCTGCTCATCTCCACTGATTCTGAAAACTTTTAAACCATACTGAAGAGAGAATTTTTTTGTTTTTAAGGATAAGCTGGTGATTAGAACATCCCCTAAAACATTTCTAAAATTGCTGTGGCTGTGAGCAGCTGTACACCAGAGCCTGGTGAAGGTGTCACTGCTTTACTGGTGGTTATCAGCGTTTATTGGTTAAAAAAAAGAATTGTCCCACGCAGCAGGGCAGGGATGGGATGTTTGGAGTGATCATGTGCACATCTGCCAGCTGGCCTGGCCCTAAATGCAGAACTGCTGCAGATTAAAGAGCTTCCAAAATGTGAGCTGAAATAGGCAGCAAATCTTCTTTTCCCTGGTTTTGGCTGGAAAAAGTTGTGGTTTTAACAAAAACCTTTGCAATATCAGCAAAATTATCAGGAAGAGCGGTTTGCATCTCAGCTCTATTCCAAAGGCTGAACTCACCACAAAGCTTGGAGAAATCCAGATTTTTATGTAATAATTTCAGTGATGGGCACCAATTTGTGTGTGCAAAGCTGAGCTTTGACAGAACTCAGGGGCCAAAAGGGAGTCGGCAGAGTGTGCACACAAACAAGCACCGCAATTTAACTGCTAATTAAACTTCATCAAGCAGTGAAGTAACGAGGACACAGCAGATTGAACAAGTCCTGAGGAGGTTGTTCATCAGACAAAGCAGGAAAGAAAATCAATGAGGGATTCTTGTCAAGAGGTGAAGGTGAGGCAGGATGGAGATTTTTAGGCTGGCAGGTCCTGCCTTGGGCACATAAAATGAATATTTCAAGTAGAAAGAGAGAGGGGAGTTCTATAGGGATGGGAAATGATGCACAGCACCAGGCCCAGGCTGTGGTGCAAGTGTGGGGAGAACAATTCTGTCAACAATTCCGTGAACAATTCCGTACCTGATGGAGATAAACTGCTCCACCTCAGCTCAGCTTGGTGCTCCTCACACAGGATTTCCCCGAGTTCCCACAGAGCTGAGGAGAAGCCTCCTGAAACCACGGCCTCAGGGACAGCCCGGAGCAGCTCTGCTGCCTCCACACACACCACGAGCCAACAGAAACGGTGGTTTCTTTTTCACTTAATTCAACAGCAAACCCCTCAGAACACGGGCCGATTAACCCTGGAGCTACCACAGTCTTTAATTGCAAGGTAAACACGCAGTGAATCCCAACAAAGGGTGAAGAGTTAATCACACAGCCCAGTTAATCACGGAGCCCAGTTAATCTGATCAGCACCTCAGCTCTGAGGTGTTTAAGGCTCTGCTGGCACGGGGTGAGCCCTCAGGATTTAAAAGGTGCCTTCTTTTTAAGCCAAGCCTGTTTGCTGATGTATCTTGCTTATATATCTGGAGCCTGGCTGAGCTGTCAGTCACATGTGCAGGAAGCTGCGAGGACTGTAAAAACCACAGGGTTATTTTTTTTAAACTTGGCAGAAGATAGCTGTTTTTTGGTAAAAATGCAGCTCGAAGCCGGCCATCCCTATATGTCCTTTCACTTGCCCCGAGCGGCTTTGACATCGACATCAAACCCAGGCTCTCCTCTTGTTAATCAACCCCACAACTACAAGAAAGTTGTTCAAGGCCATGAATTCCTCCTAAAACAATTGTTGGTTTTTCCCACGTGGGAAAACAAAGGCTTCAAGGGGAGAATTCCAGCTGGGAAAGCTCAATTTGCATTTCCATGGGATGCACCCTTCAGGGGTTTGTTCTGCATCATCAATAAATAACTTTGATGTTCCCCTCAGGACAAGGAGCACAAGTTTCCTTGGCAATGAATTGTTATGACCCTACCAAAAATCAGGGATTACACGGGTTCTTTGACCAGAGTCTGGATGAGCTCTTGACTATTCCTTGTCTTTAGGGCCTGAAGTTGTTAAGAGACTTCTACAAATCAATACCCAAGTCAAATAAAAGACATTTAAACCAAGCCCTGAGGTTTCTAATAGAAAAGTTACAAGGTTATAACTCCATTTCAGAAGCATCTGGTGCCCTTTACAACCTGCAGAGCCCAGAGAGACTTTTCCATCAGGAACACTGGAAGGTAGCAAGTGCTAAGTTTGGGAATTGCTACTTCATTACCAAAGTCAAATGCAATTTTCTCTTCCTTCAGCTCGAGTGTTACGGACAAGAAAGAAGGGTAGAAGAAAAAGAAATTAATATAAATGCAATACAAATCAAGAGCAGGAAAGAGCAAATAGGCAAACAGTGAAGTTGTAATTTTTTTTTTAGAGGGAGGGTAATTCCTGTAGCACAGAGTGACAGAGCTGGCGAGGGTGACACACAGGTGTGATACACACAGCTCAGGCTCCCTGATCTCTGCTCCTTTATGAACTTTTAAACTCTCAGCCCCAGCAATTTCAAAATTATTGGTGCCTGCTTCGCCGTACTTTGAGGAAAAGAGAAATACAGAAGTGTCCAGGAAGTGAAAGGTTATTTCTTGTCATCCTCAGTAAACACGAAAGGCTCAGGGCACAAGAAGTCATCACACAAAGTGACCTGCAAATGCCACCTTCCAGCTGGTTTGGGTCTCAAACCTCAGCACTGAGGGTGGCCACCCCTTTTTTCCATGCAGGAGGCCAGCAGCTTGAGAGAAGAGGTGAGAGTTTGATATCCTGGGGACAAAAAAAAAACCAACCCATGCAAAATAGATTTAAACATAAAAGACTGAGCCTAAGGCAGCACTTAAGGTGGTACCTTTAATACTTTTTTTCCCCTTTAAACATCTGATGCTCTACAACTAATTTATCTTCACAAAAAGAAAAAAATCAAACAGAACAACCCACACAAATAAAAAAAACCAAACACAAACAACTGCTTTGCATTTGTTATCATACTTCAGTAAAATCCAGAGAGCAGAGCCAGGTATTTATGGATGGCAAGCACCAGGAAGTCATTTAGACTGTCCAAGTGCCAAGGTTTTTAAGGCTTGTTTTGTTTAATGTATCTCTCCGTGCTGCTGGTGGCTCAAAATGAACATAAAAGTCACCTCTGCCAAATTCATTTCCTGAAAATCTGAGTCCATACACAAACAAATTGTGTTCCCTCCCCTCCCTCCTGTCCCATGGGTTGAGCAGTCTGCTCCATTTTCCTTAGCTAAAAAAAAGTGGAAGGTTTAGATCTGTCCTTTTCCTGACAAACAAGGTGTTAAGGGTTTTTTCCCAGATTTCCTAAGCTGAACAACAATTTTTTCCTTTGTTCCAAATGACATCAGTCAATATTAGCTCAGTGCCAGCTTCCAGCCAGCAAAATGAAGTGGTTTCAAAGATCTGAAGTGAAACACAAATGAACTCATTTTGAGAGAATTTGCACTACATTGAAGGGTTATTATTAAGAGCATCAGTAATACAATTTAATATTTCAATATCCTGCTCAGCTCCAGCTGGGCCCCCTGATGAGCAACACAGATTCCGCCGAGTCTTGGATTAGCTGGAAGAGACAGGAAACACTCAAGGAACAGTCTAAACAGCACACAGAGTCCAAAATGGCTACAAATTTGAACTATAGTCATATTCTGGGGCTTTAACAAGCCAAAGCCCCTCTCAGATCCATTCTATAAACAAGGGAGGAATGTGCAAATTCCCTTTAGGAGTTTTCTCCTGGAAGGAGGAAGAGAAGTTGTCAGATTTTGTGTTCAAAAGGAATTATGCTTTTGAGAGCTGGGGTCAAACTCTTGACTCACAGTAAATCCCCCACGCTTCAAAATTCAGAGAATACTGCATTAAACACTGGATTAATTCCCTTTATTAGCAGAGCCTCCCTGATGCAGCAGACCTGCTTCAAAGGAGTTGCAGTAAAATCTATCACAAGGCAAAGCTCCCAGATAAATGGATTTATGACAGCTGAGTTTCCCAAAGCCAAGCCCCTTGTAAAGTCTCCTTCTTGGTATTTCCAGAAAACTGTTTGCAATCAGATCCAAGCAGGACCAACAGCAACACCAAACCACTTGAATTTAACAATTTTCCTACCCTCTGCTTATTTCCACCTTACTCTGCAGGTTGGTTCCTCCTCATATGAAAACTCCTTTTTCCCCCCTCCAGGCTTTCACCATTACCTTTCCCCACAGCCAGGATCATGCATAAATCCTCTCCTTTTCCCTCAACTTCCAGTTCTTTTCCTTTATTTCCTAGATTACCTTTTACATCCCAGAGGGAGGAGAAGGAAATCTAGAATAAGTTAAACAGAATAATTTTATGTGCCAGCAGTTTCGAGGCATAATCATAATCACATCACATGCAGAGAACCACATTAATATCACTGTTATCAAACCACCCACACCGTGTAAAAGGCATTATTGATATGCACAGTAACTGCTCCAGACTTGACTTTTCCATGTCAAGGCTGCTCTCCCATTTCCTGTAGCTCAATTTTTCTGTCAGTTATGCAACTTACGTTACATTTATATAACCAGGTCAAGGAAGAAAAAAAAATTTACTCCAGCCAGCAAAACTGCAGTTTTATAAAGCACTTCAGCATGAAGAAAATGGTCAGGGCATGTTCCTTAAAAATCCACCTGTCTGCAACAGGCCAGGACATTAAAACCACTAAACTGTACTTCCTCCTCTCCACTTTCAGTCAAGAGAAACTGCAGCCATTTTGCCCAAGAAAACCATCAGCAACTTCTTCCAGCAGTTTTCAGCACTGCTTCAGTTTTTTGGAAGGATCTATGTAAAACAAATCCTGGATGGGAGCCCCAAAGTGCTGCTAAAAAAACCACATGACAGAACAACTCCCCTTCATCTGTCACTTCACGTCCTGCATAGAAACTACAGCAAGAGATGGAAGTGACAATTTAGCTGCCAAAAACCCCAAATGCTGATTTTTTTTTTTTAAGGCTCCACTTTCCTTCTTGATGATGTTCAAGCATTTCTGTCTCACCCTGCCAGCAAATCTGAGCAGTATCAGCCCACGAAAAGCTTTACTGCAGGCAGGCTCTCAGCATCAACTGCCTGAATTATGTGCTTGAACTGGAAAAGCCATTTTATGTCATTTTAGCAAATGTTTGCCATCACCAAGACCTGAAACCTAATTGCATTTTAAGTGCTTCAAAGATCTGGAGCAACTCTTGAGTGTGTTTACAGGAATAATGCCTGAATTGCAAACCGTTAGTCAGGCTGAAAAAGAACAACGTGAATATTGCCGGTTTTTCACCCAGAAGAAAACATTTTATCATTTTTAATTGCTGTTGGACACGAGACAAATCAGGAACCGAGCCCCAACTCGGTGTTCCCTCCACAATCTGGCTTCTCAAGCTCCTTTCTGGGTCAGAAATTCTCTCAACAATCCTTTTCACACCTCGATAAAACCAGTCCTAAGGATGTGCTTTTATGTGTGAAAGCTTCGGCCTCTCCAAACAATGCAAACACCTTCCTCTTTATGGAACCAGAGCAGCTCTTTCTGCTGCAATTCACACCCAACACAAGGATTACCCATCTGGGTGCTGGATTTTGAAGCTCCCTTCCTCATTTTGAGCCTCTTCCTCGTGCCAGATCAGGCATCAGAAGGTGCCAAGGAACCCGAGGCCAGTTCTGTTGAAGAAAAAGGTGTTTCACCTCCAAGTGCAGGGAGCAGGGGGAGGTACAAGAGGTGAAGCTGTCAGGATGCTACCTGTGAAAACAGGTTTTTTTCTCTCCACACAAAGAAGGGAAGCTGATTTCTCTGAATTGTCTTCATTTGCAAGACTAAACCACTACAGAAATGTCAGTCAAAACTTCCTGAGTTTATACCACTAATAAGAACCCTGCCTTACCTCCAGCCCTGAAGAGGTAAGGCAAAAGAATTAAACTAATTTGAAATTGCAGACTCTGTTTGACCAAGGGAAAAATGAATTTAAAAGGAATATTGATTTTACCCCGAGTGATTGTTCAGATGCACTTCAGCTTTTTACTTTGGAGCTGATACAGGTTTGCTTTTCAAAGTTTTTCCATGAAATATTCCTGATTGTTTTTAACTAAAATCATTGAACAGACAATTTGAACATACAGAAACAGTTCAACACTTACAGAAGCTACCTCTCAAAAAAGGGCCACTTTGCAATTAATTCTGAACTAACTGCACAGTGCACAACCTTCCAGGAGTTCACAAACTTAAAAACTCTTCCTGTTCTGTGTTTATATCCTTGTGCAAGTTCAAACCCACTCACCCTGGCTTTTTATAAGCTTTTCACATCACCTTTCCCAAACACACTGTGCCACCGGGCTTTGGGACAGCTTGCAGATACTGTGACACTTCGATAAGTAACATATTTAACAACTGAATCACTAAAGATGTACGGAGAAAAACATTTGTAACATCTGCCTGCGATGACAAACTTTTAACATCTCAAACTTGACGGGGTTGTTGGCTCAGCCAGAGCAGCACGTCCTGAGCTGATCCCGCATTTCAAAGCGCCTGTTTTGGTATCACCTAACACAGACTCAGATCAAGGTGCAACTTCCTGTGTGTTTTAAAAACAAGTGCCAGGAGGAAATGCCTCCCAGTCCCCTTATAAGGGCAAAACTGAACTTAATACCGAGCTCCAGCACCCGAGTAAAGCAGTACCAAAGTACATCCCCTCCGCTCGGAAATAAAACTGCAGGGAATCTTCCCCAAGCAAAGTTGGGTTCATTGGAGTTTAGTTTAAACACTGACACGACTTGGAATTATTTCTATCTGCTTCCCCCATAAAAGAAACAAAACAAACAAAAAATCCCAATGCTTTCTTGCACTTAGCATTCTAGACGTGCCTCAAAATATGACTTCCCATTGCTAATCCCTGGGATTAGACACTGCATCCTCCTAAGCACAGGGTCAAGGTTTGTTTAAACGGAGCTGGAGCCATCCTCTCATGCCACACTAAGCCACTGCTGAGTTGTCTTTCTACCCTTAATCTACATTATTAGCAGCAGGCTTGATGTGCTTCAGACTTGTTCTGGTTCTCCTCATCCATGGATTTAAAAAATCCCAATTCAACACGATTATAGAACCATAGATTGGTTTGGGTTAGAAGCGACCTTAAAGATCAGTCTGGTTCTGACTCCCTACCATTATCCAACACAGCAATTATTTCCTCACACACGCACAGAGCAGAATCATGTTTTAGGCATCTGTAGGCATACGGTCGGCACACCTTGCCTGCTGCCAGGTTCCCTGTTCTGCATCCCTGCGTGTCCTTTGGGGTGATGGATATCCAGCCACAGGTGACCCTCCACAGCTGTCACCTACCTCCCGCGGGGGAAAGGCCAAGAGGGGTGAAAGATGTCCCAAAGAGTCCCTATGCCGTAGAGAGGAACAGCTGCCAGAGCGACAGCTGGACACCATCAAGTGTCCCGAGCCCGGAGTGGAAGGCAGCAGGAACTCCCCGGCACAGAGAGCTCACGGGGGTCCGTGCTCACCCAAGGGCTCCGGGGGATTTCTAACTCCTCCAAACCCACCGAGGCGGCCAGAACCGGAGCTGTTTCTTTGCTCTTCCTCCTGCCGCCGAGCCGGGGCCGAAACGGGGCTCTGACAGCCCTGCCGGCCGTGCCCGCACGGCCCCGCACCCCTGGCTTAGGGGCACCAGAGCACCGGGGCCACCTCCATCGGCACCCCCTGGGACAGAGGGAACACGGAGGTTCCGCAGCCGCTCCGGACCCCGGGCGCGGCCGCCGGGAGATCCCCACGCCTCCCCCGCGGAGCCTCCCCAGGAAAGGCGCC
>WAAE01003445.1:139827-153702 GCA_013400495.1 Nicator chloris | reverse complement strand
CACGCTGGAGCGCGGGCGGGCGGTGCGGACACGCTGCAGCCCGGGCCGGGAGCCGGGCACTCCGGGAGCCGGGCACTCCGGGAGCCGGGCACTCCGGGAGCCGGGCACTCCGAGGACGGCCCGCGGCGCTGAGCTGAGGGCGGCGGTCCCGGCACGGTGGAGGCCGCAGCGGAGCATGCGCGGGGCCGAGCCCGCCCCGGGGAGGCGCCTGGGCCCGGCCGGGCCCGGCGGAGGCACCGCGCGGGACGGAGCGGGGCGGTGGGGGTGGGAACAGCGCCTTCCAACCTGAACCGAGCCTGCGGTCACCCCTGGCACCGCTCGGACATTGCCGGAGTTGCGGGTTCTTCCCCACCCCAGTGCCGAGGCTGCGGCTGGCACCTCCGCAGACACCCGGAGTTTGTCATGGTGCGGTTTGGGCCAGAGCATTACGGAATCACAGAATCATTGAGCTTGCAAAAGCCCTCCAAGACCATCGAGTGCAACCAGTGCCCAATGCCAGCCAGTCACCCAGCCCAGAGCGCTGAGTGCCACATCCAGCCCTTCCTTGGACATCTCCAGGGATGGGCACTCCAAACCTCCCTGGGCAGCCCCTTCCAAGCACTGATCGCTCTTTCCATGGAGAAATTCCTGCTGATGTCCAACCTAAACCAACCCTGGACCAGTTTAAGACCCTGTTTTCTTGTCTTATTGCTGGTTACAGAAGCGGCCGACCCCCATCTGGTACAACCTCCTGTCAGGTGTGTTTAGATCATCTTTTACAAACCCACAACCTCATTTCCATTCTCACGCTGGCGTAAACAGCTCGCTGAAATGAGGAGATGCTCACAATCCTCCTGTCTGCACAGAACAGAGACTGGTTTCTTCACTGCGGTTTCAAACTCTTGTCAAAGTCACAGGAAACAGCACAAGTGGAAGTTAAACGAGTAAGAAAATTATTCAGTTCGATGAAATCATTCGCCCCTGCTTCCCACACACCACACGTATCTGGCATTTTCTTCTGACAGAAGAGTAAATTTGCTGCTGCCTTTTGGGGGAATTGTGCTAAAAGATGAATAGGTCATTAAAAACCCCATTCTGATAAATGTTTCCCCTCCGTATAACTCAGACTAAGCACACGGACACCATTTTATCAAGGTTTTCTCACGTGTGGCAGCACCAGGTGTGAAATGCTCCTCGCCGTTCTGAAGTGTTTACACACCACTGCAGCTGCTCTGCTCCAGCTCATCTCCCTTGTGCTTCAGCAATCCCGAGTTTTGACCCTTTTTTTCCCCAGGAAATCGACCCGGGAGTAGCTGGGGGTCAGGTACTGATGGCTCGGGAGTGCACATGTCCAGGTGGTTGTAATTCACAAGGTAAAAAATAATCAGTGATTCCATTTCTCCCCTCTCCCAAGAGGAATCAAGCCGGCCCATCTCCAGCTGTTTCCACAGCTGTCAGGGAACCAGCAAGGTCTAATTTGGATGATTTTGCACCTTGTTAACCTTTTGCCTCAGCTACACGGCCACCGGGTCTGGATTAACATGCACTGCAGGAAAGCACTGGAGCCTCACCCTGTTTCCATCACTTCGGTAATCTCAAGACTAGAAAAGAGCCTGAGGCTGGAAGAAGAGAGGTTAAACAGTACAAATCATGGAATCATGGAAGGGTCTGAATTGGAAGGAAGGAAGGGACATTAAAAATCATCTAATTTCACACCCTGCCACTTTCCACTATCCCAGGGTGCTCCAACCTGGCCTTGGACACTTCCAGGGATCCAGGAGCAGCCACAGCTTCTCTGGGCACCCTGTGCCAGGGCCTCACTTCCCTCACAGGGAAGGATTTTTCCCTAACATCTAAGATACCTGTGGATGTACCATGGCTCCCAGGCCTGACCTCTCCTTGTTCCCTTCTCCCCACATTTTACCTGCAGGTGCTGCTTCCAACAATTCTCTTTCCTTCTCACCAGCCCTTTCCATGGCTTTGCCTTGATAAAGATAAAATCCATTTTCTTGGTGCGTTTTCATGCTCAAAACCACACCAGGTCTGCATTATTTATGCCTTACAGGCAAGACTCGTTTCTCAGCACAGCAACTGATGCTGCAAAGATCCTTAAATCCTGGACCTGCCCAGCCCAGCTGAGGTTGTGACCAAGGATTGCATAAGGGGCTTAGCCTGGGGCTGCTGGTGGAGCAGAGCAGCTTTACCTCTCCTCCATCTAAATCCATGCCCAGAGCTCATGACCACGTCCAGGAATGACCCAGGCTCCCAAAGGCCATGTCCTTCGGCCAGAATTAAATTCTCACACACCTCACTTTAAATAAAAAACAGAGGCTGAGCTGCTCTGGAAGTTGGATTTGGCTGAAATTGTGTGTTCAGTCTCCCAGCCCTGTCTGCTACAGAGCTTTTGCCTTTTTTTCCTTGATTTTGGGACACTGCTGATTTCTACTGGTTGTTCTGTGACATAAACAGGGATGAAACCAATATGCTTCCAAAAATTCCTCCGAGAACTATGTTAATAACAGGGGGAGATTTCCAACCCATACCCAAAATTGTCTGTGTTTACCACAACATGCCAGCCTATGGAAAGATGTAATTTGGTATTAAAACTCTTAAAGTAGTTTTCTCTAAGGAATTAATCATCTGTATTTGTGGCTGACTTTGTTTCTTGCTTAGAAAGAGAAGAAGCTTGCAAAGAGCTACAGAAAAGTAAATAAATAAAAATGAATATATTTTTTTTTTCCCCTCTAAGTACTGTACTGTGGTGCAGTGACACATCTGAAGAATTACTTTGTATCTTACATCCTTCTTTATTTTGCAAATCCCAGGTTGCACTGATATTCTCCACCAGAAAAACAAGAGGCAAAATACAGAAGACAGGATCTGACTGTCTTGGTATTTGTGATTTTAAAAAATCAAACTAAATTCCAACAAATTTCCCCTTGCAGCCTTCAAAGAAAGGGTAGGGTTGGATGCACAGATCATCCCTTTCTTGTCCATTCTGCAGTTTGATTTCAAGCTTCACCTTTCCCTCTGAAATGGGATAATTCCACTCTACTTTAAACAGTATAAATCTTTTTAAAGCTTTTTTTTATGCATTGTATTTCAAGGTACAGTGAGGGGCATACGGTAAAGTGCTTTAAATCACCGATGGCATCAGCTTGGGATTGACAGAACTTTTATATAAAGGTGATTTAACACTCTCTAAGTGGTTCCAGTTTGTCATTGATTTGTTCCTGGCAGTAACTCTGGGGCCTGATTCTCCTCACTCGTATCAGCAAAATTCAGGAGGATGCAATGAAGTCTGAGGCAGTGGGAGATGAGTAAAAGGAGAAGTAAAATTCCTTAACCTGTAGTAGGATTTGAAAGTAGTCTGAACAATTCTGTGCCCTCGCACGCTTCCACAGAGCGCTGTTGAAATTAGAAAGAATTTAATTAATTATATTTTTGGTTCTCTCTGTGCTGGAGGATGGGGAGCAGCCAGGACTCAAGGCCAGGAGGAGCAGGAGCAGGAGGTCACCCAAGCAAACCCTGGGTGCCCCTCAGCAGCCCCTCAGCTGGGTGCTGTGGCTACCCCTGCAGCCCATCCCCACGGAGCCCCTGAGGCCCCTGGCTGCTCGTGGGAGCTGTATAAATAGACACCCAAGTGCACAAGTTCTTTACATCTGATCTGTTGCTGAATTTATCTCCAGCTTCCTGTGCTCACGGAACATGCGTGAAACCCCGCTGTGACACCGTTTTCAGAGGGCTCTGCTTGGAAAATCAAGTGAGAGAATTTATTTTGAGACACGGGGAAGGTGTGAATTGCTTCCGAGTAATTAACTGCTTCTAAAGATGGTCCTCAACCTTTTTTTTTTTTTTTTTTTTTTTTTTCTCCAAAGCTAATAATCTCAGTTTGGGGAAGGAGAGCTACTTCACGTCGGTAGTCCAAGGGTACTTGGCAACGAGCAGATGAGATTTTGTGCACCCAGAGCAGCCCTGGTTCCGAGGGTGCCGCAGCGGGGCTGCAGGGGGATTTCCTGGGCAGGGCTGGAGCGAGCTGCCAGAGCCGTGCGTGGGAGGTGCAACAGGAGCTCAATTCCCGACTTTCCTGGCCGGGGGGATGGAGTTCACTCACTTAGCTCCAAGCTGGGGAGTGTGAAGATGCTGCAGCCGTGTCTCAGCCCTGCAGCAGGCGTGTTCGTGTTGCTGCTTGCCTTCACCGTCTGCTTTTTTCCTGTTGCCATCTTTCTGGTTCTTCATTGTTCTTACACCAAACCAAGAGTTTTATTTTCATTTTCTCCCCAGATTGCTCTGCTGAAAAACATCCCTTCTGTTGCCTTGCTGGGAAGCAGAAACTGGGTTTGTGTAGAGCTCTAGAGCAGCTGAAAAGGAGGAAGATGGTGAGGATGGCCTGCTCCAAACCCCACTTCTGGCTTCCCCTCCCCTGAACTCCGACTCATTCCACCGGCACGTTTTTATTGTGCTTCAAGCAGATGAATTAAATACATCAAGACAAATCAATACTGCCCAGAAGCTCAAATGCATTTTCTTGAGCTCATCCACTTCCCAGCACAGCCCTTTCCAGAAGGATGAGCTTGCTGCTGGCACAGCTCACAGGTACCCACTTGCTGCCTGGCTTCCTGCCAGCCACACCACTGGAGCTAGACAATGCTCCTGCTCACACACTGACTCCACATCCACGGGTATTTATAGATATATATGGGTATTTTTTTCTGGGAGATATATATATAGCCCAGAAAAAGCTGTATGTGCAACAGATGGGTTTTATAAGGGCAAGTTTAGCACTTCCTGGAACTGGAGTGTGCTGGAGGGGAGGCACAAAGCAGAGCAGGGCACAAAGCAGAGCAGTGACCTCAACCAGAGCAATAATGAAATATTTTTGGATGGGAAATGCCACGTCTGTCACCAAAATGACACAATATTCACCATGTCCCTCTCTGTCCACACACCCCAGAGCTTGTGTACAGGCTGGGGCATTTCTCGGGTCATGCCCAGCGCTGTCCAGGTTCCCTGTCCCATTCAGGGGGACACACGTGACCCAGAGCACGTAGCATTTCTAAAATCTTTAATGCTTGGACAAATTCCAAAGCTCATTCTGCTGCTGCTGTTTTCCTCATGTGCACTTCTGGAAATTACAATTCCTCACTCTGGGTTATAAAGCAGCATTTTGAGGTGGGGTTTACCGTATTCCCCCTCCCTCTGTCATGAGGAGATTGGGAATTAAGGTTGTATTTCCAGGAAGGGTGTTGTTCATCATGGCACAGAGGGTTCAGAAATCCAGGCAGGATGGCAAACAAGCTCCAGATCTGGAGCAAAGTGGAGTTTTTTCCCATTAAGGATGAGCTGGGTGCCCCAGTCCAGCTGTGCAGGTTGAATGGAGTCAGCAGGACCATGTGGCTGCTGTGGGAAGGGAAAAAACAAATTCTCAGGGATCTTAGAGACAGAGAAATGTGATATTCTGGCTGGTCTCTGTCACTCTGGGCCGCCTTTAAATGGCACAGTCCACATTAAGAGGAGAATTGTCACAGCACACTTGAATATGGGTTTCAAACCCCCTGAGAACATCCAGATTGCAACACAAAACCTGGAGGAAATAGCTGATGTGACCATTCCAGTCCACAAAGCCTATGGAGGTGAGGAGCAGTGTCGGAATCTCTCTGCTATCCTTATTTCCTCTTCTGTTTCAGGCAGTTGTTTTAAAAGGCTGTGACATTTCCTTTAACTTAGCTGAGTTCAAGAGGAGAAGAAGTGAGAACTCCACAGTCTAAGAAGGAACCAAACAGACCCCGTTCCTCTAACAATTTTCACATAAAACCACCATGAGCTTTCCTTTAATGGGCTGCAAACACAACTGCACATGCTTGGCACATTTACATCCAAAATTATTAGGCTTCATTAGCAATAAACCCTGGAAATTTTCATTTCCAGAGTCTCCTGGATACATTTCAAACCAGGATGCAGCAAGGCTTTGGGTGCTGGAGATGTGGATGTTCTGCACAGGGAGGAGATTTTGCTCAAGCAACCACGTGACTTTTTTATCACTCTGGAAATGTGAGCAAAGTGTCTGAGGAAACTGCTCACACAGGGAATGCACCAAATCAGGAACATCCTCGTGGAGCTTCTCACGTTGTCTCTGTGATTTGTGTCCATCTCATCCAGCACAGCCTGTGCTTCCATGGGGGAGAGACTGACTCCTCCTCATCCGCTTCCCTCTGGAAGAATCGCTTCTGCTCAAACTCTGACACCTTTCTGTGTGTTATCTTAAAGTCATGCTGTCTTTAAAAAAGCAGGAGGCGAGACTCCCATCATGGAAAACAGCTCTCCCTGGACCAATGAAACCACTGATGCTCACTGACCTCCCCTGCTCCTCTAGCAGCCCTTTCTCCAGGGCTCTTTGCCACCACCAGACCAAATCTGCCTGTGCTGGTGCTGCCCTTGTGTGTGCAGCCCTCAACTCATGGCCTTGAACTTCCCAGCACCCTCAGCCCCAGGCTGGTCCCAGCAGCAGGGATGAGACCCATGGATGGGGTCTTGGCTGCTGGGATGGGGTCCACAGCTCCGTTGTCCATCCACCAACACCTCGACCAGGAATCATTTGCCAGTCCTTTTTTTTTTTAGGCAGGAGCAATCTGAGGCTTGTGCAAATGTTTAAACACACGTCTCTCCTGAATTATTCAGTGTACTCTGCCTGCTCCTGGAGTTAATTCAAAGGGAGGGCAGTCGATAGAGCTCTGGCATTCACTGTGGAGAGGAGGTGGCAGAGGGAGCACCGACAACCCCTTGTCCTCTCCACCCCTCCTGCCCCACCGGCTCCAGCTCTGGGCTCCCCTGGCACTGCTGTCCAGCACCAAATCTGAGCAAATTTGCCTTAATTTAAGGTGACCCTGCATGGCACAGACCTGGGGACTGCTGTGTCCTGAGCTATGGGTGAGGTTGCAGTGCCTGACTTAAGAAGGTCCAAGGAAAAACCTGAGCAGCCTTATGTTTTTCTCCATTTTCTGCCCTGGTTGAATGAGGCTTTTTCCAGTGCATCCCTGTGCATCACAAAACCCAAAGTGCAGCTCTCAGCCTCTTGAAGTCAAAGGGGAACTTGAGATTAGAATTCTGATTTTGCCTATAGACTAGAGCACAGCTGGGAGCCAAAGCCTTTGAAGTAGAGGGGTCTTTCCTCTGGTTCCACCACTCCCAGAAAAATTGTAACATTTGCCCAGCATCAATTAAAGACCTTGTATAGGAGTATATTAATCCACACGTGGGTCTGTGCACCTCTCCTGCTCCTGTGAAGTGTTATGAAGAGCAAATTAAGTACCACATTGTGCAATCTTGGCTCTCTCATCTGCCCTAATACAGAAATTACAGCAGTAACTTTGATACTGCACCACACTGGAACACTCAGCTCCTGCTGAGTACTTTTGTCCCTGATAAGCCATCAAATGGAGTCACAGTTTCCCTTGGTGAGTCAAGCTAATGACAAAATGCAGGGTTTACACATAATCCAACAACTCAGCAAGCAGCTGTTTCCAAAACGTGAGATACAGGCAGAAATATCTTACGGAGAAAGGAGAAGGGATCGTGTCACCCTCTGTTCACACACTGCTCCTGGGCACTGCTTTTCCCAGTTCCAGGGAAAAACAGGACAGTACAGACAGACTCCAGCAGAGTTCATTCCACATTGTCCAACATCTCCAGGCTCACGCTGAGGAATCAGACATGAACCCAAGTTGCTTTCTGATACATCTAATATCTGCATGGTGATATTGCAAGTAGGCAGCTTGGTTTGTAAAGATGTTTAATCACGAAGGTCTGGGTTAAAGTTCAAGTTCAAGTGTCTGCACTAAGCTGGAGAAGATCTGAATGAGCAGCAATTAAAAGTCTGACTCACATGGGGCACTGCTGGACTTTGAAATGGCTGAGTGCTTGAAGCTCTGGTGGGAAGGATTCTTCTTGTTTTACTCCAACAGTAATGGAAGGTACATTTGGGGGGAGGGGGAAGGCATTTTGGGGAAAGGTAACATCTTCACCTGGTTTCAAGACCTGCAGACAACGGCTGCCTTTAATCCTGCTGCTGTCAGAAGGGCCAGGCTGCTCCGAGCAGCAGCTCCCACCCTTAAAAGGCTGAGTTGAGGCTGGGAGCCAGGAGCAGAGCAGCCGTTCCAGCAACCCCGAGGAGGCATCGCGGCAGCAGAACTGCTCCTCTCCTCACGCAGAACGTGGGCGGGACAGCAGCGGCAGAGTCCAGATGGGAAAAGGGACTTTCCTGATGCAAGAGCCTGAGAACCGCTGGGGAAGAACAGACCCAGCTGGAACGGCAGCTGAGACACGGCACGAGAAACCGCCTTGCCTTGGGATCAATCCCAGAAATCACAGACAGCTTTATCAGAGGGAGGCTGGACCGTGTTTCTGAGGCTCTGTCACTGGATGCAGGTTGTTTATGTCTTGCTTTAACATGTTGGCGGGGGAAGTGCTCGACTGGCAAACTCTGAGAGTTGCATTGTTCACGTGCAGCAATATTTGGACAGCAAAGCCACCAGTCTGTCCCATTCCCATATCAGTAGGAAGCCACAGGAAAAAGAGATGGATTCTCTGTCCACTGTGCTAGAGAGGGAGATAAATTCCAGTACATCTGACTGTTCTGAGGCACAGCCAGTGCTTCAGTTCCTGTCCCATGCCGGAGCTCGAGGCACTCTTGTTGTGACAGGAAATGAGAGGCACAAGTCTGGGGCGGGCTCTGTGCCCTGTTCAGCAGCCCCAGCTGAGAGTCCCACGCATGGCTCTGCTGCACATCCCTAAAAACAGCACGGGTTGGCGTGGGCCTGATATTTCTGGGTCTGAGATATTTTAGCCTGCTGGCAGTTGCTAACTTTCTCCCAAGGGAGAAATTCTCAAGAAAGCTTCTTCTCAAAGCAAATCCTGGCAAACAACTCTCCTTTCTCCAAACAATCTCCCTACAGGTGGTGTTTTGCTTTTCTAGTTCTCAAAACATTTGAGCTGTTTCTCTGGTTTAACCAATGGGATCGGAGAGGTGTCGTTCCCATTCACCAATCATGTTAAGTTTGTGTCAGAACACCTTATAAAAGTAGTAAGAATTAGACAATAAAGCCTTTTTTTCTGTGCTCCTTGCCTTCTGAAATATTTGGAGTCTCTCATCCTTTTTTCGTGTCCTACAACAACAGGTTGGTCATTAACCTCAAACCTGAGCCACAGCTTGGCAGGTGAGCAACTGTATTCCTTGGATCTGATCCGTAACAAACCTTGGATCTGCCTCTGAGCACTTGCCTTGCTTCGAATGGGCAGGAAAAGAACTTGGTTCCTCTAAGGAGTCAGCACGCTATTTCCATCAGGGAGCACCTGGAGCTGTCCCTGGGGCAGCACCATGAGGACCTGGCTGGATGTACCTGCCTTTCTCCCTGGAAAGGGGATGCACATTCCCTGAGCACCTGCTGGATCCAAAATAGGTAAAAAGCGAGCCCTGGGCAGCTTTCAAACGCTCCCAGGATCCCACAGGTCCTCCTCTCTCCCATCCATCCTGGAATAGGAATGTGGCATGGGAAGGACGAGCACAGTGGAGTTCCCGTGGGACAGCCAATACAGAGATGACCACTGCTCCTTTTCGGGATAAGCACATTCCTGCCTGATAAGCACATTCCTGCACCTGCAGCCTTCAGAAAGAGGAAGCTGAGGGTTCACTCTGCTCAGATTTTAATCCAGAACGTAAGCTTTTGGTAGGGGGATGTATCTTTTTATTGTTTGCAGTTCCTGGTGAGGCAGAGGCCTCCTCCAGAACCAGCCTCGAGCCTCTGTCACAGCACCAGTAATAATTTCCCCCCTTTAAGTGACGCGGGCTGGCAAAATGTTCCATCACGGCTGCACAGTCCCGACCCTGCCGGGCTGGCCCCAAAAACTTCCAGTGAGCAGCAGGGAAATGAAAAACCATCTTCTTACCAGCTCGGGGCTAATCCTGTCCTCTCCCCCGAGCAGCAGGGAAGCACAGGGCAAAGCCCTGCTGGACATGAATTCTCCAGCCCAGAAAGAAGAGTTTCTAAACACCACTGGGTCAATGACCACGTTGAACGTCAGGATGGAGAGTAAATAGTGACCTCTGGAAAGTGCTGCATCAGCTTCGGCAGCCTGAATGCCACCAGTTCCTCGGGGAAGGGCAGGAATCTGGGAAACAGGCACTGCACGGACATTTCTGCAGGGTTCCGGTTGCTTTATGCAAAAACCTTGGGATTTCACACTCCCACCACAAGCCGGCCCGCGGGGCCCCTCTGCTGTCGTGTCCCAGCACTGCAGTTAACTCACGGCACAAAGATCAGCACAGCCTCCCTGAAAACCATCTCATTTCCAGGGATTTTGATGACAACGCTGTAAAAACGACCCAGGAAATTCAGTCTCCTACTCCCAGAGCAGAGAAGTCCCGAGGAAAGTCTGCAAGGGACTGTCCCCGATCCACCAGTAACTCACTGCCTGAAAGAATCCATTTCCTACTGCTTATTTCTATGTAGAGACCTCTGAGTTACAGTAGCCAGCCAAGACTGCGGTATCCGTAACAACAACAAAAAAAAATTAAAAAGTATCTTAAACAGGCTTCATTTTCTCTCCTGCTACAGAATAATTTGTTCTGTTACCAAGTATCCCCCACTGAGGGGCCTCTCTGCTATTTAATATCCACCAGGCTGCACAGAACCCTGCTTTGGGAACCATTTCTGAACATTTCCACAGCACAGCATTTCTGGAAGCCCTCCCAAGACGAAACAGCCAATAACGAGGCAAAGTATGCAATATTTTATTGAAAGAAACGTGACTTTTGTGCCAAGGGTTCCAGGTGAAATGAGCACACCCCAGTGGGAGCAGGACGCCGCGCGCGGTGGCTGTGGTGGCCCCAGGATGCCGTGAAGCTCAGATGGCTGCCATCCTTCAGTTATCACAGTACTGTACCTTTACAAGAGACAGCATCAGCACTGTGATAACTGAGCCAGGGCAGCCTGGCAGTCATTGGCCCCTCCGTGGCACTGCCGAGTCCTCGGTGCCCTCCTCCCTCCGTGTCCCCAAAACCCCGCGTCACCCCGCGGGTGAAAGCCTCGGGAGCTTTCACACAAGTGGCTTTGCAGCTCAGGTTCACTCCAGGAAAGTATCCACTTAATTAGCGTTATCTTAATGACCACGGCGGCTTCTGCAGCGCAGCTCCGAGTGGTTTTAAGCAGCAGCTTCTTCTGGGCAAATCCACCCACGCTGGGTTTAACGGAGAAAGAGTAACCAACCCTCCTACATGGGGACAGCCCTTCCTCCCCCTTCAATCCAGCCAGGCAGCAGCCCTTGGCTCACGCTGCTCAAGTGTTGGGTGTCAGGGAGCAGTGGGGACAGTGGCAGGCAGCCAGGAAAGCTGCTGGAGCCACTCTGGGACAGCGGGATCACCACGGGCACGGCCCCGAGGGCGGCACCGGCACCGTGCCCTGAGCCCGCCAGGCTCCTGCTGCCTCATTTCCCAGGAGCTGAGAACTTCCAGCCCATCCCACACCTTCCGTGGGCTGCTCTGGAGTTTGGCATGTGTCTCCAGAGGCAGCACGGCTGATCCTTGCCCTGCCCTGCGAGGGGAGCAGCTCCCAGTGCCAGCTGTGCTCACAGGGACTGCAGCTGCAGGCAGCAAAGAGGGGCCTCGAGGTGCCTGAGCTGGCATTTTTAGGTCATCAAATTCACATGAAAACATTTGAAATACACAATCCCACTAATTACTTAAATTACAAGCTTCCACCAACCTGTATTTACTCCCCCCCTGGATTTTTTTCCTTCCTTAAAAACAGGCACTGCTGAAAAGATCATGGAACTATTTCTCCACTCCCCACTTTGTTGTGTATTTCTACAACTTTACCCCCTCTTGGTCTTTTTCTTCCCTAAAACCAGGCATTCCTGAAAAGACCACAAAATTATTTCTACAACCCCCACGTTGCCTGAGGGAATTGGATACATCAAGCTCCGAAATGAGTTTAAAAAAACACAACGGTTTTCTGCTGCCAAAGTTAATGTGTTACTAAGTTTCCAATAAAAGTCCATTTATGATGTTGCTGGACGCACAAGAAGCTTCCACGTTTCCACCAGGAGGAAGCAGAAACTCCAAAAATTGGGTTGGTTTTTTTTTAACACTCGAAATAACTCACCTGGCAAAGAGAAGGTGCTGAGACGTTCCAAAAGCTGTTTTTAAGAGAGAAACACAAAACACTGGGCTGCATCCAGCCACGAAAACGCTGCCTTTCAAGTTTGCAACTCCAGAGGGCAACGGAGAGGCAAACGTGGAATATCAGAGGAGCAGCACGCAGGGGAAAAAAAACCACATTTGTACATTTTAAAACAAACTCCAAGCATACATTACATAAAAAGGGGACAGTCAACAGATTATGCAATGCTGACGTCAGGCAGCACAGATGACTTCAGCATGCATCCCCAAATTTGCAGATTTGCCAGAGTTTGGGGATTAATCATTAAGGAATTGGCTGTTGCTAGGAAAGCACAACAAAAACTCGCTAAGAATATTAATGGCTTCTGTCCATGCAAGGGTGGGTTTTGAAAAGGAAAGGAGCTGCATGAGCAAGGAGCCCTTGGCTCTCACTCCCAGGTGTTTTCACACCACCATTGGTATTCCAGGTGAGGAATTCCACTGATTTCAGCGGGATGGCTTAAGTGTAGGATTGGGAATTTTACATTTCACAGGCTGAGGTGATGAGAGCAGAACTGCTATTTTGCAATTCAAGCATGCTTTGATCACTCTATCAGGATTTTACTCGTGTTCCAGCAGTTACTTATCAGTATTAAAGGGAGAGGGTGAACAACTCCTCCCCAGCACCCTCTGGCACAGCAACTGTTGAAGTCACACCCCTATTCCAAGGGCTGATGCCATTTTCTCTGGAGGATCCAGCTCTTCCCCCAATACAAACACAGTCTGTTGTCCTGCATCTCACACACACTCTGATTTTTTTCTTTGCTTCAGCCAGACTAAAGCTACACAGACCTGATGCAGAAAGCTCAAGTAGGTTCTCCATTTATCTGGAAAAAAACACCCTTTTTATACCAAAACCCACATTAGTTTTGGAGTTCAGCATACATTTTTGTTCTTGCTATTGCTAAGGCCCTGCAAATTCCAACACACTTTTTAAAAAAGCCCTGTAATTTTCCAGTATTTGCTGCCAGCTCTCACCTTTGAAACCCGTTGAAGTTGGCCTGGTTGGTTTTTAAACTCCAGTTCCACCTCCTGCCCCTTTGGGGCTGGTGATATTTTTCTAGCTGTTTCATAGGAACCAAAACTCCTTCAGCATCACAGCGATGGGACTGGGGACGTGCTCTGCCCACAGCCCCAGGGCTCGTCCCTCCCCACCCCTACGCACGGGTCGAGGATCTCCCAGCGCTGCGAGCTGCTCTCACCCTGCACGGCCTCGTGAGGTGTGAGGGGAACAAACCTCACTTCCATCCTCCCCAGCGCGGTTTGAACACAAATCCCGGCGAGCCTGAAGAGGGAAGAAAACAAACACCTCGTTACGGGGATACAGCGGCGTGACGGGCGGTGACACGGCCGCGGTGACGGGCACGGAGGCTCTGAGGGGCGGCGGGGCCCGGGCCGCCAGCACCGCTCCGTCCCAACTTCGCTCCCAGGGCGCTGCCCGAGGTTACCTGGAACGGGGGCGGGGGAAAGCCGTGCAGCAGCCGCGGGACGGGACGGGATGGGACAACACAGGACGGGACGGGGACCCCTCCATGCCCGCGGAGCGCCCCCCGCCTCGCTCGCCCCTCAGGAGCGCCGGGACCCGCCCGGGGCAGGGGGGGCGGCGGCCCCGCCCGCGCACCCCCCGAAAATGCGAGTGCGCCACGGGGCAGCGCCGAGCCCGGCGCCGCCTGCCCCGCGCCCTC
>WAAE01003445.1:0-139728 GCA_013400495.1 Nicator chloris | reverse complement strand
GGGAGCGGCGCGCGCCCCCGAGCGCGGGCACGGCGGCACCCGCGGGGGCGCGCACCGGTCACGGGCACGGCCACAGTATGGACACGGTATGGACACACTATAGACATGTATGGACACGGTGCAGACACCCGTACAACCCGCCGGGTTGCTCCCGCCGGCACTGCGCGGGGAGTGACACACGCGGAGTGACACACCTAGTGACAAATGCACGATGGCACACACACAGTGACACACACACACAGACACAGAGTGACAAATGCACAGTGAGACACACACAGTGACACGCACAGTGACACAGACACAGTGGCACACACAGTGGCACACGCACAGAGACACACAGTGACACACATGGGGAGTGACACACGCACAGTGACACACAGGCACAGATGGAGTGACATATGCACCGAGGAAGGGACGCACACAAACACATGGAGTGACACACGCACACACAAGGCGTGACACTCATGGAGCCACACACGCAGAGGGAGTCACGCACAGACACGCAGCGAGTGGCACCAACACCCACAGTGACACAGACACGCACAGGGAGTGACACAGGCACCCCCCGCGGTGGCATCAGCGCTGAGCAGCCCCTGGGCGAGGCGGGCTGTGCCGTGCCAGGCTGTTGACGGGCTGTGCACCATCTCCAGGCTCTGTGTGTGTGTGTGTGCGTGCCGCCTGTGCATCCACAGGTTGTACCTCCCCGGGCTGTCGTTTTCCAGCTGTGCATCCACAGGTTGCGCGCCCACGGCCGCGTTTCCCGGCTGTTGGCAGGCGGCGCACCCGCAGGTTGCACCCGCCGGCTGCAGCCCCGGTGGTCGCGGTCCCCCGTGGGTCCCCCCCGGCTCCCAGCGAGCGCGGCCGTGCCGGGCGTGCGGGACGTGCCCCGGGAGCCGCCTCCATGGACGCGCGGTCGGGCGAGCCGGGATGCACCGAGCCGGGATGTGCCGGAGCGGCGAGCACCGAAGCGGGATGCGCCGGGCCGGGATGTGCGGAACCGCGGGGGCCCCGTCGGGGCCGGGGGGGATGAGCGGGAGGCTCCGAGACTACAAATCCCAGGGTGCCGCGGCCCGAGGGGGCGGGCGGGGGGAGCGGCCGCGGGGTCCCCCCGCCCTGCTGATGTGTCCGGGCGGTGCGGGGGGAGCGCGGCCGGGGCGGCTGACGCGTGTCCTGCCCCGCAGCGCTCCGGCGCCGGCAGCCGGCCATGGCCTCCAAGCTGCTGCGGGCCGTGGTGCTCGGTCCCCCCGGCTCGGGCAAGGGCACGGTGTGCGAGAGGATCGCTCGCAGCTTCGGGCTCCAGCACCTCTCCAGCGGGCAGTTCCTGCGGGAGAGCCTCGGCGGCGGCGGCGGTGAGTGCCCGCGGGGCCGCCCCGACGGCACCGGGAGCGGGGGGTCCCTGCCCGCGCATCTCCGGACGGGGTGGGCAGGAGCACGGGGAAGGGATGCGGGTGGAGGTGGCGGTGGGGTGGAGACGGGGATGGCTGGGGATCCATCTCCACGGCGGGTACACCACAGGTTGTTTTCTTCGCCTGGATTTGGCACAGCTCATTCATCGCCTGCTCCCTCCAGCCGGAGCTCACGGAGCCGCTCGGGAAAAGCGGGATCTGAAGCCGTGGCGTGCCGTGGATGTGCGATAGGTTTATTATCCCTGTGCTGGGTGATCACGGCTCCGGAGAGGGCGGTGTGAAAACCCCACCTGGCCGCGCACCGAGGGTCTCCGGCCGGCGGTGTCCGGGGGCTCGGGGCGTTTGCCGTTATAAATAATTCCACCCTGCCCCAGGTGGTGTCCGGGGATGGACGGCAGATGGCTGGAACGCTGCTGCGCGCTGTGTGCCCACGGTGGCGGGGATGGATTGGGAACGAGCATTTATCCAGAGGGAAAACCTGCCGGGAATATCGCTGCTGGTCACCGGCTGCTCTGGCCGGGTCCCCGAAGCGGGGAGCTGCAGGAGATGGGTGTCAGCACCCACCTCGCACAGACACCCCTGGAGACACGGTTTTTAGCCCCCAGGCAGGGCAGTGCTGCCTCTCCCGTGTCCGATATCCACATCCAAACCCCTGGGAGCTGGGATGTGCTGTGCCTGTGTCCCTTGGCCGGTGAGGGGCTCCTGGTCCAGGCGAGGTTCGGCAGCGGCCGTGCTGAGCCCCAGCTCTGCAGCATTGGGCAATCCCGGTGTATTTCTTTTCCCAACACTTCCTTCTCTCCTCTGCTAATGTGTGAAAGACCGACCCGGGGGGGAAGCTGACTCACCGGGCAGGGGAACGCTGAAACGGCGTCGATGCAAAACAAGCCGAGAGGATTTAGAAGTGATTTCTGTTCTAGAAGGATGGCAAAAACAGGGAGGAAAATTAGGGAGGGTGAAGTTTTGGATAGGTGCGTGGTGTGACAAGGGCGTTGCACACAGCTCCGTGCTGGTCACTCATGTAAAAATACCCAGATTTCCTTTTGTAAATAAAATGGACAATAATATTTCCTTTAGTGGGAGGCTCAAAATTTGGAAAATCCCGATGAGGGCTTTGGCTGAAGGATAGAAAGCTGGGCTGGAAAGCAAGGAGAGGGGCAGCACAGTGAGACTGCCCAGCCGGGAGCTGCCAGAGCCAAGCTCTGAGCCACTGACTGTCCCGAACTCCACTTTTCAGTTCATGCTCTTGCCATGGAGTTCCTCTGGGGACACTGGAGAAGCAAGAAGAGTTAGCTGAAGGTGTCTTGGGTACATTCAGAAGGAAACAACAGAGAGAAACGCAGGGAAAATTACTCAGAAGGAAACCAGCCGTGGTTCAGTTCATCTGGCGTGACATTCAGGTCCCACCTTTGACTCAGCCTCTGTAACAGCTCTCAGTGAGCTCCAGTTATTTGCTTTTATTTATTTTTTTTTTTCTGTTTGCTTTGGACAAGCTGTAACATGGCTGTGGTGCCGTGTGCCAGCTCTGGGGGAAACGAGGTGGAAGTAGCTCCTCTTCCCAAGTTTATCAGCTGCGTCACCGGCTTTGTGCTTTAGGGGAGCTGGGGCTCTGCAGAACCAACAGAGTCATTACAGGCTCATCATCCCAAAGGCAACTCCGAATCCTGTGTTTTTACAGGGATCTTGGCCTGATGTGTCAGTGCTCCAGGGATTTTCCTGCTGGCCACTGCCAGGCATGGAGTGGCCATGGCTGAGGGTTCAGGCTCGGAGGCTCGGGGAGCTCCTGCTGCTGGAGGAAGGCTGAGTTCTCAGCATGGAGAGCTCCAGGCCCCTGCTGGAGCTGGTAGAGGCAGCCTCAGGGAACAAAAACTCACTTCTGAGGCAGGTGAAGCAGCTGAATGCACGGCTGCTGCTGAAGGGCTGCCAGTTGTGCTCCAGCAACCCCCAAGTACATCCGGCCCCAGCCGTGTGTCTCCTAATTAGAGCCTCTCAGCAAGTGGCTGCTCTGCTTGTAGGAAAAGGCCTTTGTAACACCTTGGAAAACTCCCAGGCTGCGTTTTGGTGCTAGGCAGGGGTGCTGGAGGGTGGTGAGCCATTTCCTTGGCCAGCACTTGCCCCGGAACCCAGGTGGTTGTCTCTGGTGTTGGCAGCATCCCCAGGCCTTCACAGGACTCCGCAGTTCATCTGCCAAACAACAGAATTTCTTGTCCTGGCTTTGGTTGAGGGTCTGTGGCTCTTGTGTCTGTCCCACTGCTCCCTTTCAGGTGCTCTGTTGGAGCCAGAAGTGGCTCCTGTCCCCTCCTCGTGACAGATTTCCTTTGTGAGCGTCCACCAAAGTACTCACAAAGCAGAATTCCCTGGGGGATGTGGGCCCTGCACGGCCCAGCCCCACAGCCCTTCTCCACACCTTTTCCATGGATTGTGGTCTTTGCTGGCCACACTGGCCTGGTTGGTGGCCAAAGCTGAGCCCAGGGATGCAGCCTGCCAGCCCTCTGCTTTCCCATAGGGTCCCTGCTGTATCCCTGCGTGTGGGAGCAGTGTTCTGACCACAGGGATCTCTCCCAGTCTGGGCTCTTGCCCTCCAGACAGACCCCACAAGCCTGGATTTGGGGCCACATCAGGCTCCTGCTCCCTGCAATGACATCCTGATGCTGAGGGCAGGGTGGCTGCAGCATCTGCGTCAGGAAAATGGTCCCAAAACTGGGGTGACATCTGTGGTGGCTTCACTGTGGTGGTGCACTGGTGCCCTATCCCCTCCCAGGGATTCTCCTCTCTGATAGCTCCAGATTGCGTTGCTGTAGCCTAAATATTAGGGGAAAAAATCCTGGAAAAGGTTTCAGATAGGGAGAAAGTCCAAGGTTGTGCTGCAGGCTCTGGAGGCTGCCCAGAGCTGTGTTTGGGAACAGCTTCTCCTCCAGCCTGTCCTGCCTGGCCCTGGGTGCCTGCTGGGCGGCCTCGGGGCTGGGACATGTCCCTTGGGGCTGGGACACATCCTTTGGGGCTGGGCCACATCCCTGGGGGCTGGGACACTTCCCTTGGGGCTGGAACCCATCCCTGGGGGATGGGCCACATCCCTGGGGGCTGGGACACATCTCTGGGGGCTGGCACATGTCCCTCGGGGCTGGATCTGTGCTGCTGTGATAAGGAGGGACAGATCAAGGTCTGTCAGGGAAAGCCACAGAGAGCTGGGAGTCCCGTGAGTTTCAGGGCAGATTAAACGCACGGTCATCAGATTAATGGGAGTAAAGCAGGAGTTGAAAGGCTGGGTTTGAGCTCAGCACAATGAAAAGCTCTTTGCTACCTGGAGTAAGTGCAGAGTAAAGCCTGCTCCCCCTCTGTGACCCAGCAAGGGGGGTTTGGTGCTATAGGGTGAGCCCCCCTCGTGGGGGGGACCAGGATCTCCCTGCCTGCTCCCCAAACCCTGCTCCCCTTTGGAATGAGGCCAGGGAGGGCTGCACCAGGGAGCTTTTCCATGGGGCAGCCTGGGCTGGGAAGGGGATAGCAAACATTGGATTTTGGGTTTAAACAGCCTGGAAGAAACCCCAAGGGCTGGGAGGTTGGGATGATGCTCTCCAGCACATCCTGGGGGTTGGGGGTCTGGAGAGATCTGCAGGTCCTTCCTGCAAATCCATGGCCATTCCTCCTTGGAGGGAGGAGATGTGGCAGTGCTTTGGAGGAGGGAGAAGCTCCAGGAGTTTCACACACGGAGGGGACAGGGGAGCAGCAGGAATTGTCCGTGGCAGAGCTGTGGAGAGCTGTCCATCTGTCCTGGGGGCGTGGGAAAGCTGCAGCCTCGGGGCAGCAGGGCTGTGGGGCTCTGCTGTGTTCCCACACAGCCCCAGCTGTGGCTCGGGGTATTTCTGGTTTGCAGCTCCAGGCCTGGCTCCAGCAGCCCTGCTGAGCCACGGCTGCTCCCTGGGATGGCCGTCTGTCCTCAGGTGACAGCCGGACTTTGTGTGGCCTCTCCCAGCTTCCGGGATGGCCATCCCTCTTCAGGGTGACAGCCAGACCTTGTGTGGCCTCTCCCAGCTTCCGGGATGGCCAGTCAGACATGGTGTGGCCTCTCCTGGTCCCCGGGATGTCCATCCCTCCTTGGGGTGACAGCCAAACCTCGTGTGGTAGCTCCCGGGATGTCCAGCCCTCCCCAGGGTGACAGCCAGGCATGGTGTGGCCTCTCCCACCTCCCGGGATGTCCGTCCCCCCCCAGGGGGACAACCAGACCTTGTGTGGCCTCTCCCAGCTCCTGGGATGTCCAGCCCTCCCCAGGGTGACAGCCAGACATGGTGTGGCCTCTCCCAGCTCCCGGGATGTCCGTCCCTCCCCAGGGTGACAACCAGACCTTGTGTGGCCTCTCCCAGCTCCTGGGATGTCCGTCCCTCCCCAGGGTGACAACCAGACCTTGTGTGGCCTCTCCCAGCTCCCGGGATGTCCGTCCCTCCCCAGGGTGACAACCAGACATGGTGTGGCCTCTCCCAGCTCCCGGGATGTCCATCCCTCCCCAGGTGCCATCCGGACCTCTCCCGGCTCCGTGGCCTCCGGCTGTCCCCGGAGCAGCCCAGCCCTGCCAGCAGCTCATTCCCCGGGAGCCTCTGGCCCCGTGCAGACCGTGTCATTAAATATAAAAAATACACAACCCCCCTGTTTTTCTAACATTGCCGCTCTCCGGGCTCCGCGCTGTTCGCAGAATCCGCGGGGTGTTTTTTCCATCCCCGTGTCCTTCGCTTTTCCGGGCGGGAATGCTGCCACGTCTGGGCAGTGACAAAGAAGGCGTCATTGAGAAAAGGTGTTTTCTGCTGGCTGCCCGCGGGGCCAGCCGGAATTCCTGCCTGGATGGGAATGTGGGATGAGATCCCGGTGAGTCAGCCCCGTGAGTCAGCGCTCCCGGCAGGTTGGGTGCCGGATTCCAACACTCGGCACTGGATTCCAACACTCGGCACTGGATTCCAACACTCGGCACTGGAGTCCAACACTCGGCACTTCTGGCCCTGCTCCAAGGAGAAGGAGGCTGAACTTTCCTTCTGGTGCCGGGAGAAGGACTCGTCACACACAGCAGGGAAAAATCTGTGTTTTCCAAGCAGATTCTTTGGATTCTGGGTTTGATGCCTGAAGTTGGAGCTTTGCTGTGTTCCAGGCTCTGTGCTGCCCAGGGTGCAGCTCGGAGCTCACACTCAGGGTCACTCAGCTCTCTGCACACAGCAGGGACACAAAACAAATCCTTTCCTGCTGCACACCAAGGACAACAGGGACAACTTTCAGCCCAAAAGCACAAACAAGGCTGGGCTGAGGAGAGGAACAAGGAGGATGGGACCTCACAACCTGAAGCTGTAACTGGACAATTAAACCCCAAGATGCAAATGGACCAAAACTTATAAAAGTGTGAGACCTCGTGACTGTTTGTCCATTTTGTGTCCATTTTGTGTCCATTTTGCGCCCATTTTTTGCCCATTTTTTGCCCATTTTTTGCCCATTTTGGGTCCACCTTGGGTGTAGCCCTGGCCAGGCTCCTGTCCTGCTCAAGGCCTTTCAATAAACATCTCCTTTATTCTCCAGCTCTGTCCAGCCTCTGTTCCAGCTCAGCCTTCCCGAGGCAGCAGATTAAACCTGGGAGCGTGGCTGCTCTGGGAGCCCCACCTGCCTGGTTCCCCAGGCAGGCCCCATCCCCACGCTCCCAGGGGGATGTGTTCAGGCTGGTTCTTCCCTTAGATCAGATGAATTCTCTCCAAGAATTGTTTCTCTTGCAAAACCCCCTCCTGCAGCTGAGGCATCCATCCCCAGCCAGGTGCAGGTGCTGCCCGATTTCACATCTTGCCTGGAGAGCCGGAGCTGCCTCCAAATGCAGCATCCTGGGGGTTATTTTTACAGAGGACTCACACTTGGAGAGGGCTGAAATGTGCTGTCCTCACCAGAAAGGTTGCAAAAAATAGATCAGGGAATTGTTCATTTCTGGTGACAAATGCTATTTCAGCTGCTGAGGGAAGACAGCACAAGAGGTGTCTGTGGGGTCCCGGCCCAAGAGGAAAGGGGCTGGAGCTCTCCTGGGGCAGGAGCAGGACTTGTCACACACAGGGACAAAGAATATTTGCATTTTCCAAATGTTTTCTTCATGTTTCTGAAGGGCCGAAAGAAAATCACAGCAAACATCAATCCTGGAATGGTGTGGGTTGGAAAGGACTTTAAATCCCATCCAGTGCCACCCCTGCCATGGGCAGGGACATCTTCCAGTGTCCCAGGTTGCTCCCACCTGGCCTTGGACACTTCCAGGGATGTGACAGCCACAGCTGCTCTGGGCACCCTGTGCCAGGGCCTGCCCACCCTGCCAGGGAACAATTCCTGCCCAATCTCCCATCCAGCCCTGCCCTCTGGAATGGGAAGCCATTCCCTGTGTCCTGTCCCTCCATCCCTGTCCCCAGTCCCTCTCCAGCTTCCAGAAGCAGCTGAAGCTGAGGGATGTGGGAGAGCCAGGCAGGAGCCCAGGAATGTGCACTTACCTTGCAATTACCAGTTATGTTCTCAAGATCACATTCTTGAGAATAATTTTCTTAAATTATGGGAATAATTTTCTTATCTGAGCTTTTCTTAAGTGAAGACTGTGAAATCTTTCAGCCCCGGGGATGGGAAGCAGGCTCAGGTGTTTGGGACAGTCCTTACCTGTGCCAGCATCACCTGTGACCACATCAGAGCCATCTCCTGAACCAAAGGAGCTCCTCCAGGGCTTCTCTCTCCATCAGCTGAGGGCTTGGCTGAGGCCCAGCATGTTCCTGTGATGCCTGAAGTTGGAGCTTTGCTGTGTTCCAGGCTCTGTGCTGCCCAGGGTGCAGCTCTGAGCTCACACTCAGGCTCACTCAGCTCTCTGCACACAGCAGGGACACAGAACAAATCCTTTCCTGCTGCACACCAAGGACAACAGGGACAACTTTCAGCCCAAAAGCACAAACAAGGCTGGGCTGAGGAGAGGAACAAGGAGGATGGGACCTCACAACCTGAAGCTGTAACTGGACAATTCAACCCCAAGATGCAAATGGACCAAAACTTATAAAAGTGTGAGACCTCGTGACCGTTTGTCCATGTTGTGACCATTTTGTGTCCATTTTGTGCCCCTTTTGGGTCCATTTTGTGCCCATTTTGTGCCCATTTTGGGTCCATTTTGTGCCCATTTTGTGCCCATTTTGTGCCCATTTTGGGTCCATTTTGTGCCCATTTTGGGTCCATTTTGGGTGTCGCCCTGGCCAGGCTCCTGTCCTGCTCAAGGCCTTTCAATAATATCTCCTTTATTCTCCAGCTCTGTCCAGCCTCTGCTCCAGCTCAGCCTTCCCAAGGCATCACCAGCTCTCAGGTATCTCAGGAATTCCCATTCCTCCAGCCCCAAAAGCACCGTGTGGCCTCTCCACCACGAGCAGAGCCACGCTGCCAAAAATCTCCCAGACAGAGGAGGCCAGGCAGAATTTGAGGGGGAGTGACATCTTGTAAGTGAAAATATCACAATTTTTTTTTTTTTTTAAATTTTTTTTCCATCTCTTTCTTCTTCCTTTCTCGCCTTGAGCAGAGGCTGGAGCCCTGGCACAGCAGTACCTGGAGAGAGGGCTCCTGGTGCCCGACCACGTCATCACACGCGTGATGCTGACGGAGCTGGAGAAGCGGCGGGAGCAGCCCTGGCTGCTGGATGGTGAGTCCTGAGGGGGAAACCCCAGTGCTGTACTTGCTACACTAAAAACACTGCACCAACTCTGACTCTGAGTTCAACCAAGAGAACTGACTTTATTACATCGCTGACTCTGTTGTATAGTACAGCAAGCAAGCCCAACCAGTGGCAGGCAAAGTCAACACCTCTCCCATCACAAGACAGGTGTCTGTCAAGAGAACTCCTCCTCTAAGAAAGAATGTAAACAGCCTCTTACTTAGTGAGAAAAGAATTTCTAAAAGGTAAACATCAGAAGGCTGAAAAAAAGCAGGGCAACATCCCAGCCCCTTGTGTTGGTTGGAAAGACAGGGGTCTGCCAGGAGAAACCAGAGCCTCCCTTGGAATGGGGAATGTGAGCCCCTTCCCTCCAAATTATTATAATTTTGAAATTAAGGGGGCTTTCAGGCAAAGATATGGGAATATCAGTGCTTTACTGGGAATATTACAAAATGCAGAGGCAATAGTACAAGAAAAAAAAAACAACAACAACAACAAAAAAAAACCCAAGCAAACAACAATGACAACAAAATAATGCTGGGAACACTGACAGTCAGAACATGACCTGGCACCCTGTTGGCCAGGGTGTTGGGAACAGTCCAAAATGAGTCCTCCTGGAGTGACAGATGTGGCTCTGTTGGAGTAGAAATGATCCTGTAGAAGGGTCCAGTGGTGGCAGGATGGGTCCAGTCTTCCTCTGAGGGTCCAGTGGAGAAAACCAGTGCCCTGGTGTTCTGAATTTGGGGTTTTTATGCAGGTAGGAATGTTTGGCCCCACCCCACTGGGTGGAGCATCTCACAATGGGATGATTTAATTCTACCAATGGTGCAGTGAGCCCTAATGGGCCATTCACAGATGATTTCTGCCCAGAGGCAGGGTGGTGGAAGAGATAAGGCTGCCCTCCTGGTTGTTATCAGTTGGCCCAATAACAAAAGGCACCCACCCCTTCTCCCAAGAGACAAACATCTCTCCAGCCTGATTCAACAGATTCGAATAGAATACACATTTTTGGTCACATACTGCAACCCAAGACACCCCTTGGGAACATTCCTTTGTTCCCAATGCTTTGGCAGTCCCAGGAGAGGGAAAAGGCAGGAGGTGCCTTTGCTGGAGGTGGGAGGAGAAGCAGGAGCCGACCTGCTCAGGGACATCTCCCCGCTGGCCTGGGCATGTGCGTGTCCAGCTGAGCCCTTGGCACTTGGCTGGGAAAGGGAAGGGCAGGGAGAGGAGCTGGGTTCTCCACAAAGCAGGGCAGGGCTGGAGACCTGCCAGGAAAATCTTCTTCCCTCCTTCACGTGCGTGTGAAGCAGCTCCTCAATCCCAGCCCGAAAGCCACCCGAGGTGCAGGGATGGGAGATGCTGAGGGCAAACAGGCACGGCCTGGGGACATGGCTGGAGTGGGAATCAAAGAATCCAGAGTGGTTTGGATTGGGTGTGAAGCTCATCCAGTGCCACCCCTGCCATGGGCAGGGACACCTTCCAGTGTCCCAGGTTGCTCCCACGCGGCCTTGGACACTTCCAGGGATGTGACAGCCACAGCTGCTCTGGGCACCCTGTGCCAGGGCCTGCCCACCCTCCCAGGAACAATTCCTGCCCAATCTCCCATCCAGCCCTGCCCTCTGGAATGGGAAGCCATTCCCTGCGTCCTGTCCCTCCAGGCCCTTGTAAAAGATGTCTCTCCACCTTTCTTGTGTCTTTCCACAAAAAAGACCCTTTTAAGACCCTTCAGGTTTTTAAAACGCCTTCCTATCCAAACCATCAGGGATTCTGGGATTCTCTGCTCCAGCTGCTCTCCCAAGGAGGACAGGACCGTTTTCCTGCGTATCCTTGATGGCCTCCACATAAAGCAGCAGTTTGTCCCCAGCTCGTGCACAGCACTCCGTCCCCTCGTCATTCCAGCATTTATCCCTGTCCTGCCCTTGCCTGTGTCCTCCTGCCCGTCCCCAGCCCCCGTGCAGGGACAGCAGCCACCAACCCGAGCCCTGGGCGTCACCTTTTGGGGAGCTGCTGCTGCGGGAGCTGTTTTATCTCGGAGCCATCTGGTGCCGTCTGCCTCTCCCTCCGCCGGTGCCGCAGCGGGGCTGGGCCTGCCGGGGCTGCCTGATGGATGAGCTTGGCTCCATCCTCGCTGCTTCCCAGCCTCTCACCGCCATTTCCGTGCCATTTTGGGTGCCTGCCCAGGTTTCCCTCGGACGCTGGGCCAGGCCAAGGCCCTGGATGGGATCTGTGAGCTGGACCTGGTGATCAGCCTGAACATCCCCTTCGAGACGCTGAAGGATCGCCTGAGCGCGCGCTGGGTGCACCCCGCCAGCGGCAGGGTCTACAACATGGACTTCAACCCTCCCCAGGTGCAGGTGAGAGCCCCGGCAGCCGCCTGGCACCAGCCACGGAAGGAAAGCTTCGGAGGAGTTTTTTTGAAGCCCTTTCCGTGCGGGAGCTGGGATCCTGCAGGAGCGCTGGGGACGCCATCCTGGGTGGACGCGCCGAGCGCCGCGAGGGATTGTGAGAAATGTTCACGAGGAGAGCGGGATTTATGCAGACAGCGGGAGGCTTTTGGCAGCTGGGGGTGGGTGACGGGGTCAGTGACGTCCCTGCGTGGCTTTGTGTCCCCTCAGGGTGTGGATGACGTGACGGGGGAGCCGCTGGTGCAGCGCGAGGACGACAGGCCCGAGGCCGTGGCCGCGCGCCTCAGGAAGTACAAAGATGCTGCCAGGCCCGTGATGGAGCTCTACAAGTGAGTGGGGCGTGAGGAGAAACCACGGCAGGGCTGTCACAACAGCCACCAGGGCTGTTTGCCACAGAACCACGGAACCACAAGGTTGGAAGGGACTCCAAGATCAAGGAGTCCAACCCACCCTGACACCTCAGCTAAACCCCGGCACCCAGTGCCACATCCAGTCTCTCTTTAAACACATCCAGGGATGGGGACTCCACCACCTCCCCAGGCAGACCATTCCAGTACTTTATCACCCTTTCTGTAAAAATCTTTTCCCTAATATCCAACCTGTGTTTCCCTTGGTGCAGCTTGAGGCTGTGTCCTCTGCTTCTGTCAGTTCCTGGAGAAAGAGACCAACCCCACCTGGACACAGCCATCTTTCAGGGAGTTGTAGAGAGTGATAAGGTCACCCCTGAGTCTCCTTTTCTCCAGGCTGAACAACCCCAGCTCGCTCAGTTGTTCCTCACAGGGTTTGTGCTCCAAGCCCCTCACCAGCCTTGTCCCATGCCCACACCCCAAAGAGCCCTGGCAGATTTTTGGGGCCAAGCCCTGAGCCTGGACAGGGCCTCCCTTGGAGGAAGGAGAGTGATCCAAAGAACTTCCCAGCTCCTGTTCGTCCTGCTGGGCTCATCAAATGGGTATTTTGGCCTAGATCCAGGGTGGGACATGCCATGAAAAATCCATCCAGGGCCCCCAGGGGTTTGGGTGAAGCACAGGGAGGTTGGCAAGAGGGCAGGAGAAGGGAGAGACCCCGGGGCTGGCTCAGATGGATCTGCTGGGAGCACAGGGGGGTTCCAGGGCTTGTTCCCCTTCTGTTCCCCTTGTGGGGCAGCTGTCCCCTGGAGCTGTGGGGCAGCTGTCCCCTGGCCAGCTTGGGGATGATGGGTTGCTGCAGGGTGGCAAATCCACTGCTCAAAGGGAGTAGAAGCCCAGGAGTGTTTTTAAGCACGTGGGGGGGCCAAAATTGCCCTTGCAGGGGAAGGGGGAGAATTACACAATCCCAAAATGGTTTGGGTTGGAAGGGACCCTAAAGCCCATCCCTTGCCCTGGGCAGGGACACCTCCACTATCCCAGGCTGCTCCAAGCCCTGTCCAAGCTGCTTTGGGATGGGCTGGTTTGTCCTGACTTCTCCCACCTTTCTTCCAGGAGCAGGGGCATCCTTCACTCCTTCTCTGGCACGGAGACCAACAAGATCTGGCCCTACGTGTACACCCTGCTGTCCAGCAGGATCCCACCCGTCCTCCCGGATGAGGAGCACTAAACAGCTCGTGCCAAGGACCAGGATTCCATTCCATCGTGGGTTTGGCTCCCAGTGCAGTGCCAGGGCTGTGCTGGGCTTGGGTGATCACCAACTGGGTGACTTTGGTGGATACCAGTTACAGCCAGGATCAGATCTTTGTTTAGAAGGTCAAGTCTGCTGGAATAAGGGTTTTTTTTCCCCCTCTTTTGGGGCTATGGAGTTTTCCTGCCCGTGGTCCATCCCAGACTGGTGATGCTGACCAGGGCTTTGGTCATTCCAGGTTTACACAGCTTTGCCATGGTGTCCTTGCCATCCCTGTCCAGCCCCCAATCCCTGGCTGAGCCCACATGTGCCATCCTGTTGCTCCACAGGACCTTTTACTGCTGAGGACTCTCTAGGCTGAGGGTTTTTTTTTTTCCTATAAATTATTTTCTATTAAATGTATTTCTCAGAGAAATAAAGCTCTAGAAAGCAACGCTTAGCCCAGTGGGAATTTTGGGAGCAACGTGGGAAAGGTGTGTGCTACAAAGCTGAGAGGTGTGAGGATCACACCCTCAGTACATCACAGTATTAATTGCCAGCATTAATACATGTAAAAGAGGTAAAACATTGGAGGTGAAACACTCTCTTGTACTCTTTCCACAGGGAGAGCTGAATTCCCTGTTAGAAAAAGCTGCTGTGCAGGTTTTTATGGAATGCTGTGAGACTGAGCAGCATCTGGGCTGGGGATGGGTTGCACTCCTTTGTGCTTTCCTGGTTTGTAGCTTTTAATACTCCAAGGCAGCGTTGTCCTAAGGATTTCTCCCAAAGATTTATCTCCGTGTGTGCTTCTGTTTTGGGGAGGAATCAGCTCATTCCATCTTCTGTGCTGCCTTTGTCCCCGAGCTCCCCTGGCTGGGGGGTCCCTTCAGCTGTTCCTGCTGCCTTCCCCAGCAAAGTGACCCCCTCCCCATGAAATCCCAGAGTCCTTTCCTTCCTTGGGATGCAGCCAGGGCCACGCCCAGGTGTTTTCCCGTGATTTACAGCATCCTTGGGTTGTGTTGGGGCCAGGCTTTTCTCAACTGGAAGTGCTGTCACCCTCTTTTTTGTAGGGTGCAGTACCCGAGCAAAGGGGACAATTCTTGTCTCCTCGAGTTGCCTTATTTTATAAACTATATATTTAAGAAAAAAAAAAAGAAAAAGCAAGATGTGTGTTTGTAAAGGTTTTAAAAACCAAACAAAGAAGTGCTGAATTTTAGCATCACCTTTTGGGAATTGTGCATGGAGCTGCTGGATCTGCAGGGAATGCTGCCTCTGCCAGGGGGGGTGACAGGAGGGCAGGAGCCTGGCACTGCCTGGCACCTCTTGGGTTGATCACAGCAGCCTGGGCACCTTTCTGCTGCTGGCTGTCCCCGGGTTCATTTTTTCCTTGGAGAGTGGCCCACAGCAGCTGGGAAAGGGGAATGACCAGATTTTTAGGGATTTTTTCCTCGTGTGAAACTTCAGCACCTGCCGGGTTTATTTATCCCAGCTGAGGCCGAGGGTCCCCTAAAATTTGGCAGCTTCATCCTGGTGCTGTCCCCAGTGGAGCCAGAGTGGGATCACTGCCCACATCCCCCCTGCTCATCCCTGCCTGGGGGAGAGGCCAAAGTGCTCCCACCCTGCTCCAGGTGGGAATTTTCCAGGTGGGAACAAAGGGGTTGTCAGCTCTCACTGCTGTCCCTGGAGGCCTTTCCATGCCCTGGTGCTGGGAGGCTGCAAATCTTCCAGCCGACAGTGAAATCCTATTTCAGAAAGATTTGGGATTTTCCCATGACCCTGGGATGAAGGTCTGGGCTGGTTTTAGACACAAATCCAGAAATAGCCAAAACTTGTGTGCTGCTTTCTTTGGAACAGCTTTGGGCAGGAGGGGAGGAGATTTTGGGTTTGTTTGTTTTTTTTTAGGCTATAAAAGCAGCTGAGTGCCACGCAGAGGGGCTGATCCCTGCTTTGCCTTGTCCTGTCCTTGTGTCCTGTCCTTCCCTCCTGCAAAATTCCTCCTGCAGAGCGAACTCCATGCAGCCCAGCACAGGACAGGTGTGCAGATGCCTTTTCCAGGCTTTGAGCCCTATAACTGGTGTAGAAATCCCGTGGCTGTGCGCGTGTCCAGCCCTGGGGATGGATTTTCCTACCAGACCTGTTGCATTTTCCAAGACCAAACTCCAGCAGGGATGGGGCCCTGTCCCTCGCTGGGCCCCTGCCGTGCTCCCCTTGGGTATTTTACTGTGAAGCCCAAACCTTTTGTAAAGCCACAGCAATTTTGTACCGAGCCGAGATACTGTGTGGAGGGAGGAGCCTCTCCCCCCTGGAATGTCACGCCGAGTTTTCCTCCCGGAGTTTTCTTCCCGGAGTTTTCTTCCCGGTGAACGGCTGCAGCTGTGTTTCTGCTCTCAAGATGTAAATAAAGATTTTCTCCTGCTGACCCCCGTGCTGGCAGAGTCTGTGTGCGTTGTGCCTCGCCGAGGCAGCAGGGCAGTGTTGGCCTGGAGTTTCTTTGTAGGAGCTGAGGAGGAGGAGAGGGGAAGAAGAGGAATCAGAGCATCCCTGCCTGAACGTGGAAAACCCCTCGGGTTTTGGGTTTGGACACAGTGCAGCTCTTTGGGTCCTCTTTCTGATATAATCCCAAATATTGGTTAAAAAAAGCCAGTTTGGATGCAGCCATTTGCTCCTGCCCTCCCATCCTTATCCCAGAATCTCAGATTTTTGGGTTGGGTTGGGAGGGCCCTTAAAGCCCATCTCAATCCGCACCCCTGCACATAAAGCGATTTTCATTTCCTTTTGAACTTCTCCCTGAAAAAAATCCCGGGGAGCATTAGGACAGCATCAGGAGCTCTGGCCGTGTCCTGTGCCCCGGGTAATCCCTCCCGTGTGCTGGGAATTGGGAATTCACCTCCCGGAGCTGCCGTGCCTCCTCCCAGCGCCACCGGTTCGCTTTTGGCTTTCATTCCCGGGTAACAGCTCGGGGCACTCGCTGTTTGGAGTGAGCAGAGCCTCAGGAATGATCGGGAGAGTGGGAAAACAAGGTGATAAGCAGGGAAGCTGCTGCCTGGGAGGTGGCGGAGAGCCCCAGCCGGCAGGGGGGATGTCGCGATTTAGGGTCGTGACAATGAGCAGGCGGAGCAGAGATGTGCGGGCAGAGAAATCCAAGGAGGAAAAATATCAGCGTAAGCTCGCATGTGAACTCAGTCTGAAAACAAAAGTTGGGAGGAAAAAAAGGAGAGGAATATGAGCCAAAATCCAGCTGGGATCAAAGCCTTGGCTTCCCCCGAGGGCCATCGGGGGAGCTGGGGGGGCACAGGACACACGTCCCCACCCCGCGGCCTGACCTCAGCCCGGGCTGGAACGGAAAGCAAAAGGAAACGGCCTCAAGGTGCACCAGGGGAGGGTCAGGTTGGATATTTGGGGAAATTTCTTCATGGAAAGGGTTATCCAGCCCTGGCACAGCTGGATGAGCCCCAATCCCTGGAGGGATTTAAAATCCCTGTGGATGTGGCACTTGGGGACACGGGGCAGTGCTGGCCTTGGCAGTGCTGGGCACGGCTGGACTCGATGATCTTAGAGGACTTTTCCAGTCCAAATGATTCCATAATCCCAAATATTCATTTATGGCATCACTTAAGTGTTTGTGTGCCTGGTAGCCAGGGAAGTGCCCCAGGTGTGCCTGGATCAGCCCCGTGCCCGGGGCTGCAAAGCTTGCACAAGTCACATCCCTGCTGAGCCCATCCAGCATTTAGCATTCTCCAAGGAAAAAACAGACAAACAAACAAACAAACCCCAAAAAAAGGAAAAGAAAAAAATCAAGGAAAATGAAAAACAACCAAACCAAACAAAAGGGAAAAAAAGAAAGGAAAAAAAAACTATAAAAAGAAAAAAACACAAAAAACCTAGTCAAGAGAAAGAAAAAAAAATCAATGAAAACAGCAACAACAACAACAACAACAAAAAACCCCTGCTGAGCTTTGCGCTGCAGACTCCAGATCCCACTCCAGGCCACATTTTAGACGGTGTGATATGTCTGCCTCCATCCCCATCCTTCCCTGAGTCTCTGTAATCCCAAAAATAACCCGGGAGCGGCTGGCAGCTCGCAGGCAGCGGCGGCAGCAGCGCCCCAGCCGGGCCGGGAGCGGCCCCGCCGCCGGTGCCGGGCGGAGAAGCGGCGTGCGGGACACGGCCGCGCTCGCCACCGCTGCCCGCAGCCCCCGGCAGCCGCAGGATGCACGGAGCCGAGCAGCAAGGTAAGGAAAAGCTTCCCGGAGCTCACGGCAGAGCGGGCAGAGAGACAGCGAGAGAATCGCGGGTGTTGTTTACGGCCCGTTTGTGCTGAGTAATTGGGGAGGGCAGGCTGGCGTTCGCCGGGATAAAGAGAATTCCCCGCTTTTCCAGCCGGTTATGTAATAGGGCTGAGGGAAGGGATCGCACCCGAAGCTGCTCGGCAGGGCAGGGAAGGTGAGGAGCTGGGGTTTGGGAATGTGCACCTGGGCACGGGGTGTTGGAGAAGCCCGGGCTGCGCCGGCTCCGCGGTGCCCGAAAGGAGCGCCGAGACCTCTTCTGGCACCCCAAAACTGGGGGTTGTGCTTTTAGGGCTGCCTGGGAGCTCTGCGGGCGCATCGGATGGAAAGAAGGGGATTTTCAGGCTTAAAATAATAAGTGTAGCTTCTCTGTGGCCGGAGCTGGACCTGCTGCAGCAGGGGGATTGGTGGAGATGTCAGCACACAAGCGCTGCCATCCAATGCTGATCCCAGCCTTTCCCTGCCAATCCAGCGGGAAGCTGACCTTCAACCCCCCCTCTCTGCTATGCCGAGGCAAACACAGGGCTGCATTCCCTTTCAAAATCCTATTTCGGGCCAAAAAAAGAGCTCAGATGCGTAGGTAAATGCAGACATCGCTGCCTCGGCTTGGGCGCTGCTGAGGCAGCCCCAGGCGGGTGCTCCGGGAGGCGACGGCGCTGCCGGGGCTCCCCACGGCTCCAGGTAGGTGTTTATCCCCCCCCGGCATCCCCACGGCTGGAAAACAGCCCATAATTCCCGCCTGGCTGCTGTGTTTGTGCCTGTCGTTATCACGGTCTTGTTTTGGATACTGCCAGGGAGAGGAGGAGGAAGGAGGAGAGGGAGAAAGAGGAGGAGGAGGAGGAGGAGGAGGAGGGTGAGGAATGTTTTGGGCGAACCCTCAGGTCTGCAAATTCCCGACTTTATTCTCCCTCCGCAGCTGGACCAGGGCCTCCATCTCCTGCTAGCCCTCCAAGCGTGGATTCCTCTTAGTCATAGCCTTCCCTGAGGAGAGGAAAAAAATAAAAATTAAAAAAAAAAATCCCATCAAAGCAGCGTCCGGAGCGATTCCGGCGGCACAGGCGGCGTGACGGCAACACCGATGCCTCTAAATTTAGCCAGCCGTGCCACAGCCGCCTTGCTGGCCATCCCGGGAACGCTCCCGGCAGAGGGATGCAGCATTTTGGAGCGGCTGCAGCCCTTCAGGAGGCGCGGGGTTTGTCCTTGAGCCGGGATCCTGCCGGCAGCCTGAGCGCCAATGTTGAATTGCTGAGCCAAGAAATCCCCGCCGCAGCCCGAGCCCGGGGCCTCCCGCTGCACCCGCCCGCCCTCCCAGCCGCACTTCGGGGCAGGATTTGCTCAAATCCCTCCTGTTCTGCTGGGAAAAGATGCTGGGGGCCCGTGGGAAAGGGAGCTGCGGGCTTGTGGGGTGGAGAGGTTGGTACCCAGAGGTGGCCCGCGGGATTTGGGATGGGAATCGGGATTTGGGGTTCAGCACACGGCCAGATCTGCTCGGGGGCTGGAATTCCCCTCGGGAAGGGAATTGGGATTGTGAGCACAAGAGGGATGTGGCAGAGGATGCAGCTCATCCGTAGCAAACACCCGGATTCCGAGGGGTGGCTGCTCCTCTCCCAGAATCCCAGAAGCATCCAGGTGGGAAAAGCCCTCGGAGATCACTGAGTCCGAGCATTCATCCAGCTCTGCCAGAGCTACAGGGATGTGGGGATGCTCCAAAGATCAGGAGATGCTGGAAACCACTAGAGCTGCCCATGGGATCCCACAGCTCCCAGGTTTTTGGGAACACGGCCTGGGAATTCCAGAATTCTGTGGGTGTAGCAGGCAGAGATGCTGTAATTCCCATAAAAGTTGGATTATAGATGCTTCTTCAGGGGTGCATAAAGCAGCCGTGGGAAACTCTCCAATTCAAATGCCACAAATAGGAGTTCATGATTTATAGGAAAATCTAAATAATTCATGGTCCCCACTAATATTTCTATGATGTTAATTTTTTACAGGAGGTTTAGTATTTTATTACAATTTTAAATGTTATTATGCTAAACTGGAAACAGTATTTTACAAGTGCTTACAGTCCCAAATGTGGATGAGGCCCTGTTTGATGGACACAAACAACATATGGAATTCTTTCTCTTGAATAACTCCTTGTCTTCAGCAGCCAGAAATAATAAGGATGGGAATTGGTATCACTCAGATCCCTGAATTAAGGATGGGAAAGGGAGAGATGGAGAAATTGGAGGTGCAGGGCAAAATCAGGCAGGGAGACTGAGACCAGGGGCAGGATTTGCTCCAAATCCTCTGAAATGGGACTTTTGCCATGCAGGAAAACGTGAATTTATTCCCTTCCCCAGACCATGATTGGAAGCAAAAAAGAAATGATCCTAAAACCCATTTGAATTCCTTTTCCGAGTAGGAGTTTTCACGGAAAACTTTGCAGGAAGAGCAATTTGCTGTGGGCCAGCAGAGGTTTCTCTGCTGTCTGGGCAGGGTGGGGTGCACCAGGCTCTCCTTCCCATCCCCTCCTGGCATTGCTTCCCCCCCTGCCAGCTTTGGGAAGGTTTTTAATTCCCACCGAGCTGCCAGGCTGGGAGCACACGGTGAATTATTGGTGAATTAGTTCAGAGCCACGTGGCTCAGAGCTGAGTCAGCGCTCTCCAGCTCCGAGTCCACGGGGTTTTTCCATGGATTTGTGTCTTGAAGGTCTCCCAGGAGAGCATTCCCAGCTGGGTGACACGGAGGAAGCCACAGGAGGCTGGGGCAGGCAGTGCTGAAGGGGGGTTTGTTACCTGTGCTGGTGGAAATGGACACCAGGAGAAGGGTGAGGGACAACCCCAGCCTGATCCCTGCCTGGCTGCACGGGGGTGAGATGTCCCCAAGGATGTCCCCAAGCTTCTGGCTCCAAATTTTCATCCAAAGCCACAGAATTCTGGAATGTTCTGGGTTGGAGGGGCTTAAATCCCCCCCCAGTGCCATCCCTGCCATGGCAGGGACATCTCCCACTGTCCCAGGCTGCTCCAGCCTGGCCTTGGGCACTGCCAGGGATCCAGGGGCAGCCACAGCTGCTCTGGACAATCTGTTCCAGTTGAAATCTACTCCCACACCAAGCTGGGTGTCTGTCCCTTGAAGAAGATCCCAAAGGTCAGAGCACCACATGGATTAAAAGCAGGATCTGGGAGAGAGCACGAGCAGCCCTGTGGAGCCTGTTGGAGGAAATGGTGATTTGGAAATGATGATCATTGATAAACCTGAACCCAAACTGCCTCACTCGGGGTGATGCAGGACCTGTAAGCCACCATAAGCTGAAACAAATATAATTTAAAGATATTTTATATCAGCCAGAGCAACAAAGCTTTAATGATATAATTTTCCCTGGTAGTTTTAGGTAAAAACCTAAAATCTGGCAGAAGGTAGAACCACATTAATGGGGTTGTGTTGTTTCTGGCCAGCTTTGCTGTGCTGCCAGCCCCTTCTGTATCTTCCTGCCCTGGGCCTCTCTTTAATACCCACCCAGGATCCTCCATCCCAGTGAGGCTCGGGCTGAGAACACAGCACTCCCCCTCAGGAAAGCCTCACCCCACCCACCCTGAAGTGAAGGGATGGCAGTGGGTGGCAGCCCCCAGCTGTGATTTCCCTCTGTTTTCACGGAAAAACTGATTTCCCTTGGTCAGAGCCACCTGAGAGCCACGACCTGAGCATTTCCATCGAGGTCTCTGCTGCTGGAGCCTGACCCTGAGCGCAGCAGCTGCAGCTGATGCAACCCCACGATGACACTTGGTTGTATAATTTTCCTCCCTGTTTTCCCCACCAGCCATTTTCCAGTGCAGAAAACACCCAGTGCCCAGATTTTCCTCAGGATTTAACCACTTACCTCACAGTGAATGGGAAATGATGAATAAACAGCAGTTAGGCCACAAAATATGGGATTTTTACCAAAATACCTGCTGGTGAATGGCCGTGCAGCCTCTGATTTTCCAGCATTTTGCAGGCTGGGGACTTCCTGAGCCAGCATTTCCTATTTAATGGGCTCTTATAGATCCACTTCCCATCCCTTTCTCCTCTTTCTTTGTGAACCATGGACATTTTTAGCTGCTACCCCAGCCCTTGGCAGGCAGCTCCGCAGCTCAGCGTTGCTGAGGAGCCAGGCAAATCCTGGAATACTCCAAAACCCAGTCCTGGGCTGGGATGAGTAAATCGTGGATCATCCCTGACAGCTTTTTAACAAGACTGAAGGGCAGGAAATAAAAGATGTGCTGAGCCAGCAGTGTAGTCAATGGGTGTGCTCTCACAGGGAGCAAAGGATGGGGAAGAAAGATTTCGAGAGTTGAAAATTTGTCACATCCTGTGTCATCCTAAGTGCCCATCCTCAGAGGGAACACTCCAGCTGCCAGCCAGGCCCTGACAGCTGGGCTGAGTTTCACTGCAGCAAAGGCTCAAAGCTTCCTCTGCCCAAGGTTAAGTCGAGATTAACATTTAAACCCAGCCCAAACCATCTCAGAACCCCCTTCGCTTTTTGATAGAGATGAACGAGACAGGCAGAGCCAGTTGGGAAGTTCCTGAATGTCCAGGGGGTCAAGAAAGGGCTGGATCATTTGATGCCCCTCTCTCCACCTGAACCCTCACAAACCATCCCAGTTTTCCCTCGGAACATCAGAAGCCACACTGGGAATGTTCTTTGTTGCCTGAGGAGCCACCGCTCAGGGGCAGGCTGGGACAGCTCCTCGTTCCAGGCAGGGACACATCATTCCCTCATCCAGAGGAAGGGACCACACGGCCATCCCTGACTCCAGGCCAAACCCCAGTTATTTATCCCAGCACAAGCAGGAAATTACCAGCTCTGGGCACTGCCAGTGTCCGCACAAGCAAATTGCCAGAATTTGGCTTCCTTTCCTTTCCCTTTCCTTTCCTTTCCTTTCCTTTCCTTTCCTTTCCTTTCCTTTCCTTTCCTTTCCTTTCCTTTCCTTTCCTTTCCTTTCCTTTCCTTTCCTTTCCTTTCCTTTCCTTTCCTTTCCTTTCCTTTCCTTTCCTTTCCTTTCTTTCCCTTTTTCTTTTTTTTCTCCCTTCCTCCCATCCTTTCTTCCTTTCTTCTCATCTTCCTCCCTTCCTTCCTGGAACTAAGGGGGCAGGAAGCTGCTCTGAGATGGAATTCCTGGCTCTGAACCCCCACCCTGGGGTTGTTTTGCTGCCACATCCCTGGAGGGTGCGGGGGGATCTGCTCCTGGCACTGCCCAGGGAAGGAAGGGAGCTCAGGGGAGAGGGCAGGAAAGGTGATCCCGGTCCTGCAGGTGTCCCTGCCCTGGGAGAGGAACTTTGGGGTCCCTCCCAACCCAAACCTGTGATTTTGGGGCTCCACACCTGGGCTTGGCCACAGCTCCCCCTTTGTGCAGGGGGAGTTCAGCAGCCCCAGGGGAGAAACCTCGGAACAAATGTTTGCTGTGGGGAGTTTTAAAGGTGTTGCTCCAGGCATTAAATTAATTTTCAAGCTCTATTTGCAATTCTAACCACAGTCCCCAGTTTAATCGTGCACCTGAAGAATTCAGGGTGTAATATTTCACCTGAGCTCTTCAGCTGATGGGAGGAGAGGTGCAGAAAATGGAATTGCACCTCAGGACAGTTGGGGCTTGATTACAGCTACAAAGAGAGACTTTACCCAGGAGAGGCTGCAACCCAGACAGAGAAAAACAGCCAGAGGTTGGCAAATCAATTTTTCCCAAGGTCAGGAACGGGGAGAGTTTGTATCTCTTGAGGCTTGAGCAACACAAAATCCTCCTTAGCACGTCCTTAACACCTCCCCAGCGCTCGTGGGGCTGCCAGCCTGGCCCCTGAGTCAGGGCACCTCAAATCTGTCACCAGCCACTGCTCAGAAAATGAATGTTTCCGAGGGGCTCATTCCCTACCTCTTCCTTTTCAGTTTCAAAACTCATGTGCAATGCGAAGTTATTTGATTTTGATTGGGGCTTTTGTTGTCGTTATAACGTTTTTTATATTGTAGTTCTCCAAAAAGAGAGAAATCACGTGGCCCTGCTTTAGCCCAGCTCACAGGGAGAAGGAAGGGAGAAGAGAATATTATTTTATTTGTTTTTTTCAGCTAAACTTCCCAGTGGATGAGTGCAGCTTCACCTGAACCCCACAGGATTCCCTAATCCCATCTCCCTGTGTTTGTACAAGCAAGGCTGGGACTTTGATGTTGTTTCCTCCTCCCCCTCTGCCACAGGACGCCCTGGAGTGGCTGCTCTGCCCCTTTGTGCTTTGCAGAACCCCCTTTTTGCAGGCTGGAGCTTCAGGCTGTGGTGGTGATTCCTCTGTGGCCCCCAAAAAGCTTGGACAAGGAAAGGAATTAATAACAGATTCCACAAGGAGCAATTTTCTTTTTTTTGGCCCCCCAAAAAACCAGAGGCAGGCAGACCTTGGCTGCTGAGCAGTGAGGGAGTGGCTGCTGGACTGAGGAGATGGAATTTAGTCCAAGCTGAGCCTCTGGAGCTGATGGATGCAGGGTGGACACCACAGGTGTTGGGGTTTGGGCTCTGCAGGGTTTGTGTCATGCCTCAGCTCAGCCCCTCCAGAGCAGGAGGGTTTGAGCACTCCTGGAAATGTCACAGAGCCTCCAGGCACCTCCTCCACCTGTTTTGGTGTGTTTGGGCTTTACCTGAGCAAGCAAAACAAATGAAAATTCACCCCCACCCCACAAATTTCCGTTTTTATCCCAGAGCACAGGAATTGTTTTACCCCAGGCTGACTAGGAGAGGCTGGCAGATGTGATCCCTAGTAAGGATCATGGAATCCTGGAATGGCTTAGGTTGGAAAGGACCTTCAAAATCATCTTGTTCCAACTCTCTGCCACGGGCAGGGACACCTCCCCCTGGCCCAGGTTGCTCAGAATACACAAAATGGCTCAGAAAACGTGTTTGTTTTTTAATTCTATCAACTTGCTGCTTGTGGGTGCCAAGAGGGAGGGGCCCATCCCTGCTGGCCAGTGTTGCAATCCATGAATTGCTCCACACGGACCAAAGTATGGAGAGGGTAGGAAACACAACCCCAGCCTTGAGTTCAAGCTGTTCCTGCTGCTGACAGGGAGCTGCTCGTGTCAGGTCAGCTCATTCTTGGTTTGCTGCTTGTAAATCTGCCGGGGTTTTTCTGGGGAAATTCTGGGTCACAGATGTACCTTGTCTGCTCCGTGCCGTGAAATCACAGGGCTTACATAAACAGCAGCACATGACAAGGTATGGCTGGACCAGATGTCTGCTGCCCTGGAGTGCTCAGCAGGAAATTTCAGCCAGGTGCCAGTGATATTTCAAGGCTTGGGTGTTGCACCATCAGTGACTGGAATCGGAGAATCCCAGAATTATTTGGGTTGGGAGGGAACTTAAAGTTCATCCAGTCCCACCCCTTGCCATGGCAGGGACACCTTCCCCATCATAGGTGGCTCCAAGCCCTGCCCAGCCTGGCCTTGCTTATTGATGTCATTGCTTTAGAAACAAAGCTGGGCTGGTTTTTTGGGTTTTTTTTGAGCAGAGAACTTTCCTTTCTGCACGAGATCAAAGGCATGCTCATGCCTGCTTGCTAGGGCTTCCTTTTGCCTTTAGTTTTCCTTAAATTACAAAGAAATCCACTTAGAAGAGTTTAACAGTGCTCATTTCCTTTGGAGCATCCCTCGGTTCCTCTGTTCCGTGCAAAATGAAATTACGACGTCCAAGCCCTGGCTGAAAGCGGCGTCTGAGCAAGGCACAGCTCATCCCTGGTTCAGGGCCACGCTCTGCCTCGGTCCAGAGTCTGTTTTCATGGGAACAGCTAAGAATAGATGGGTGACGACGACAAGAATGGCTTTAGCAGTCGGTGGCACTGCTGAGAGCCAGAGACAGCAGCGGCACAAGGCAGGGCTTGGGATGCTGGCGCATCATCCCAGCAGGATCCGGCCGCTGGGATCCCTCTGGTTCCCCGCCCACACCCAGCTGGGCGTTCCACCGGCCCAGGGATGCTCCTGAGGATTTGGGGGGCTCGGTGCAGAAGTGCTGTGCCACCCCTCCTCCTGCAGGCTGCCGAGGGGGCTGTGCCAGCCCCGAGCGCGGCGACCTTGGCAGGAACGCACCTTTCCGCGGCGTGACACAAAGATCTCGGTGTCAGCCGCCTCTGCCAGAGCCTCCCCAGGGCCGCGCACGCAGCCCTGGAGCGGCGGGATGAGCGGCGGGATGCCGGAAGGCAGGGACAGCGGCCCGGAGAAGGAAATGGTGTGGAGCCGGCACTTTTCCCTCGCTCCCGGCTCGCGGCAGCCGGCGCTGGGGGAGCGCGGAGCCGCTCGGCCCGACTCCCGCACCCACGGCGCGATGCTCCTGCCGGGCGCCGCGTCCTCCCCGCCCGCTTCCGGCGGCTGCGGGGGGGCGGCCGCGCTCCCGGCCCGCCCTTCCCCTCCCCTCGGGGCGGCCGGAGCGCTCGGCGTGCCCTCCCTCTGTCCCTCCATCCCTCCCTCCTCCATCCATCCATCCCTGCCTGCCTCCCTCCCTCCCGCGGCGCCGGAGCCGCTCGCCCGCCCGGCTCGCCCATGAGCCTGCTGGGGAGCTACCGGAAAAAGCCGGGCAGTGACGGCTNTGGGTGTTGCACCATCAGTGACTGGAATCGGAGAATCCCAGAATTATTTGGGTTGGGAGGGAACTTAAAGTTCATCCAGTCCCACCCCTTGCCATGGCAGGGACACCTTCCCCATCATAGGTGGCTCCAAGCCCTGCCCAGCCTGGCCTTGCTTATTGATGTCATTGCTTTAGAAACAAAGCTGGGCTGGTTTTTTGGTTTTTTTTTGAGCAGAGAACTTTCCTTTCTGCACGAGATCAAAGGCATGCTCATGCCTGCTTGCTAGGGCTTCCTTTTGCCTTTAGTTTTCCTTAAATTACAAAGAAATCCACTTAGAAGAGTTTAACAGTGCTCATTTCCTTTGGAGCATCCCTCGGTTCCTCTGTTCCGTGCAAAATGAAATTACGACGTCCAAGCCCTGGCTGAAAGCGGCGTCTGAGCAAGGCACAGCTCATCCCTGGTTCAGGGCCACGCTCTGCCTCGGTCCAGAGTCTGTTTTCATGGGAACAGCTAAGAATAGATGGGTGACGACGACAAGAATGGCTTTAGCAGTCGGTGGCACTGCTGAGAGCCAGAGACAGCAGCGGCACAAGGCAGGGCTTGGGATGCTGGCGCATCATCCCAGCAGGATCCGGCCGCTGGGATCCCTCTGGTTCCCCGCCCACACCCAGCTGGGCGTTCCACCGGCCCAGGGATGCTCCTGAGGATTTGGGGGGCTCGGTGCAGAAGTGCTGTGCCACCCCTCCTCCTGCAGGCTGCCGAGGGGGCTGTGCCAGCCCCGAGCGCGGCGACCTTGGCAGGAACGCACCTTTCCGCGGCGTGACACAAAGATCTCGGTGTCAGCCGCCTCTGCCAGAGCCTCCCCAGGGCCGCGCACGCAGCCCTGGAGCGGCGGGATGAGCGGCGGGATGCCGGAAGGCAGGGACAGCGGCCCGGAGAAGGAAATGGTGTGGAGCCGGCACTTTTCCCTCGCTCCCGGCTCGCGGCAGCCGGCGCTGGGGGAGCGCGGAGCCGCTCGGCCCGACTCCCGCACCCACGGCGCGATGCTCCTGCCGGGCGCCGCGTCCTCCCCGCCCGCTTCCGGCGGCTGCGGGGGGGCGGCCGCGCTCCCGGCCCGCCCTTCCCCTCCCCTCGGGGCGGCCGGAGCGCTCGGCGTGCCCTCCCTCTGTCCCTCCATCCCTCCCTCCTCCATCCATCCATCCCTGCCTGCCTCCCTCCCTCCCGCGGCGCCGGAGCCGCTCGCCCGCCCGGCTCGCCCATGAGCCTGCTGGGGAGCTACCGGAAAAAGCCGGGCAGTGACGGCTATGAATCCTTGCAGCTCGTGGACAGCGGCGCTGAGCGCGGCGGGGCCGGCGCGGGGCCGGGCCGGAGCCCCGGGCGGCAGCAGCAGCAGCCGCAGCCCCGCGCCGACGGCGGCGGCAGCACCATGGACAGCTCAGGTACGGCGGGGCGGGGGCTGGCCACTCGCCGGGAGGGCTCGGTGGCCCCGGGGACAAGGGCGGCCCTTTGTCCGGGCGCGCTGGGATGGAGGGAGGCAGCGCCGCAGACTCCTCGGTGCTGGCTGTTGATCCCCCCCCCAACACCCACCCTCACCCCGCTCCGAGAGAGAAAGCGTGGAAAGCATGAGGGAAAATGGATGGAGCGCTCTGGGATCTTTCCCCGCCACGGGCTGAATTCTCAGTCTCCCCATGTCCTGAGGTGGTTTTTTTTTNGAGCGCGGCGACCTTGGCAGGAACGCACCTTTCCGCGGCGTGACACAAAGATCTCGGTGTCAGCCGCCTCTGCCAGAGCCTCCCCAGGGCCGCGCACGCAGCCCTGGAGCGGCGGGATGAGCGGCGGGATGCCGGAAGGCAGGGACAGCGGCCCGGAGAAGGAAATGGTGTGGAGCCGGCACTTTTCCCTCGCTCCCGGCTCGCGGCAGCCGGCGCTGGGGGAGCGCGGAGCCGCTCGGCCCGACTCCCGCACCCACGGCGCGATGCTCCTGCCGGGCGCCGCGTCCTCCCCGCCCGCTTCCGGCGGCTGCGGGGGGGCGGCCGCGCTCCCGGCCCGCCCTTCCCCTCCCCTCGGGGCGGCCGGAGCGCTCGGCGTGCCCTCCCTCTGTCCCTCCATCCCTCCCTCCTCCATCCATCCATCCCTGCCTGCCTCCCTCCCTCCCGCGGCGCCGGAGCCGCTCGCCCGCCCGGCTCGCCCATGAGCCTGCTGGGGAGCTACCGGAAAAAGCCGGGCAGTGACGGCTATGAATCCTTGCAGCTCGTGGACAGCGGCGCTGAGCGCGGCGGGGCCGGCGCGGGGCCGGGCCGGAGCCCCGGGCGGCAGCAGCAGCAGCCGCAGCCCCGCGCCGACGGCGGCGGCAGCACCATGGACAGCTCAGGTACGGCGGGGCGGGGGCTGGCCACTCGCCGGGAGGGCTCGGTGGCCCCGGGGACAAGGGCGGCCCTTTGTCCGGGCGCGCTGGGATGGAGGGAGGCAGCGCCGCAGACTCCTCGGTGCTGGCTGTTGATCCCCCCCCCAACACCCACCCTCACCCCGCTCCGAGAGAGAAAGCGTGGAAAGCATGAGGGAAAATGGATGGAGCGCTCTGGGATCTTTCCCCGCCACGGGCTGAATTCTCAGTCTCCCCATGTCCTGAGGTGGTTTTTTTTTGGTTTTCCCCCCTCCTCCGCCCCTCCTCTAAAAGGCACTCATCAAAGTGAGTTGGATTAATTCTGGTGGATGATGCGCTCCATGCACCATTTTTTTTTTTAATCAGGGAGTAAGGGACCAGATGGTCTTTATGGCTGGTAATGGGATAGAGAGCTCTTCACCTCGCAAGGTTCAAATTTGCCTGGATAACCAGGAATGGAGGGTGGCCATGCTTGGAAGGGTTCTGGTTCCTCACCTGTGCCCGTCTCCAGGAGCACCCACAGCCTTTGCAGGGAACTTGTGGAGCTCAGACTGGAGCAGGGAAACACCCGGGGTGTTGGGGAGGGACCATGTTTGTTATAGCAGCATGGAGTCATGGAATCATGGAATGGTTTGGGTTGGAAAGGACCTTCAATCTCATCCCATCCCAAACCTCTGCCATGGGCAGGGACACCTCCCACTGTCCCAGGCTGCTCCCACCTGGCCTTGGACACTGCCAGGGATCCAGGGGCAGCCACAGATTCTCAGGGAATTCTATTCCAGGGTCTCCCCACCCTCCCAGGGAACAATTCCTTCTGTGATTCTGAGCTAAATTTCCCCTCTTTCAGTTTGAACCCTTTACTCCTAGGCCCATGGCTGTAATTCCCACTGAAAACACCTGCACTGTTCCATGAAAGGCAGGGCTGGGCCAGAGGCACTCCACAAGCACTTCAGATGCAGCATCTTCTTTTTAACCTGGTAATCTCCTCTTGAGGGGAAAAACCCCTAATGAGTCATGGCTTGGCTTGGGCAGGGAGAGCCTTATCCTTGATTTTTTTTCCCCCTATTTTCTCTGATGTAACAAGAGTAAAAAAGTCCTGGACTGGTTTGTGTTGGAGGGACCTTAACCCTCATCCCGTGCCACTCCCTGCCATGGGCAGGGACATCTCCCACTGTCCCAGGTTGTTCCAGCCCCGTCCAACCTCCCTGAACGCCTTCAGTCATGTTTTCCTCTTCCCCTTTGCCATCAGAATTTGCTTCCAAGTCTTCTTTTAGGCTGGTGTTTGTTTTTCTATAACTTTTTTTTTAACTCCCGAACTTCAGGAGCATCCCTGAATTTGCTGCTCCAACATCTCTGCTGCAATTGCTCATAATCACAGGCTGTGCCAGCAGCTCCTTACTCACAGTGGGCTGCCGTGCTGGAGCGATTTGGGTTCTTACAGCTGCTGGGAGGGGGAGATGCTGCAGGCAGGTTAATATCTATCATCAAGGCCATCATCTGGATGAATTTCCTGGAAGGGCAGGGACCAGAGGCAGAGGTGTAGTGGGACGTGGTGGTGGCACCCATAATTTGAGTGCAGCTCAGTTTGGTTTCCTGGTTTTGCTGAGCAAAAAAAAAAAAAAAAGAACAAAAAATCCGAAGTGCTCGTGGACAGCCAGACAATGCCTTTATTTACAGGTTTTCTGCAATATTCAGCCATTTCCACTCTGCAGCTACGCTGATTCCAGCCCAGAGCATTAAATTGTATTAATGGCCTCTATCAGTTTCCAGGATGTTCTTCCCAAACACATGGGCTGGATCAAGGGCTGGCTCTGGGATTTGGGAGCTGATTTTTAAGGGATCTGTCTCAGCCAGGGTTTTCTCCTGTCAGTTCAGTTTTCAGTTTTCTCACTGCCTCAATTTTACAGGTGCTCTGAACAACACACCTGGCACTTGAGCAGCAAAAATCCTCAGGTCTTAATGTGGCCCTTGAATTCTATTTATAGGATATATTTATTTTTAATAACCTCTTTATTTAATAAGGACTGTTTGGTGGTTGCTCCAAAACAAAATTTAAAAAAAATGTCTGTGTTGAGTGTGATGCTCTGTTCCAAACCTGAACTCCACACTTGTATCTCTCCTGTTCATCTGAGCACTTCAGGCTGATAAATTCCTAATTTCTCCCAGCTCACTGCAAAGCCATTTTTCTTTGCCAACTATGAAATTACAACAGCTTAAAGAACCAAATCCACCCCTCAGGTGTGCTTGTGATTCCGAGTGATTTGGTGATTGAAGTTGCTCCTGAATTGGGGGACATGATTTATCTTTCACACAGGCTGCAGATGGATAGCTGGGGACAGGGATTAGGGAGCAGTGTAAGACACAGACAGGAAAATAGGGTGGTTGGGATTTTGGCTTAAAAGGAGCAAGGGAAAAAAACTCCACCCACCTTCTGTGCATGTTGTGTTTGTTTTTTTTTAATTGAGAAAATGTTCATATTATAAATATTTCGACTCCTCCCAGTGATGCCAAAGTTGAAACTCCCAAGGTGGGCAGTGGTTGAGAATAATTCAGTTGGGAAAAGAGATCTGAATTCCTCAGGAAGAAAGAGGATGGGATAAAATCCATCTCAGGGAAGAGTGTGCTGCTGGGTTTTGTTGGGACAGGGGAATCTCTTGTCTGTGAAATTCTGTGTCAGACCCTGAAGGTGAAATCCCTGAGGTGCCCTGGGAATATCCAAGCACCTTATGTCCTTCCTTCTTCTTTTTTTCCTCCCTGCTGTTAAATGATGGTTTCCTGTGGGGCAGAGCAGCTGCTGTTTGCAGTTGAGGAGGGGACAGTCTGGATGGACAACCCAGTGCCACCAGTGATGGGGGACACTGGGGCACTGGCGTGTCTGTGTGGCAGGGTGATTGCTGAGCAGAGAATCATGGAATCGTTAATGCTGGAAAAGTTCTCTCAGCTCATCGAGTCCATGCCCAGCACTGCCAAGGCCACCCCTGCCCCATGTCCCCAAGTGCCACATCCACAGGGATTTTAAATCCCTGCAGGGATGGGGACTCCACCCCTGCCCTGGGCAGCTGTGCCAGGGTTGGAAAACCCATTCTGAGAAGAATTTTTCTCCCAAATATTCCATCTAAACCCTTCCTGGCCCAGCCTGAGGCCGTTCCCTCTCCTCCTGTCCCTGTTCCCTGGGAGCAGATCCAAAATCCCCCTGGCTGTGCCCTCCTGGCAGGAGTTGTGCAGAGCCACAAGGTCTCCCCTGAGCCTCCTTTTCTCCAGGCTGAGCCCCTTTCCCAGCTCCCTCAGCTGCTCCAAACCCTTCCCCAGCCCTTTTCCCTTCCCTGGCCATGCTCCAGCCCCTCCATGTCCTTGTCCTGAGGGCCCAGAACTGCCCCAGGCCTGGGGGACTGGCACAGGCACTGCCCTGCTCCTGCTGCCACATCTCTGCATGCAGGGAAAGACCATTCCCAAGGAAGCTAAAAGGCTGAACTATCAAACTTTCCTCTTCTTTCCCCTCATGTTGGGTTTCCTCTGCACCTGGGCACAGGAAAATGCCCTTTGCTCTGTGGAATGTTTGTGTGTGGGTTGCTAGTGAGCAGTTCCACGTGTTGGATGGGTGAGGATCTGTGCTGGAGGCAGAGCACTGGCAATTCTGGGACAAATTGCTGCTGGTTTCACTGCCGGGGCTGTGTTTGCTGTCACCAGCTCCCAGGAGCTGAGGAACTGGGCTCCTGTTTGGTTTTTCTATTAATTTGCTTAAACTAATGCAAAGTATTAGATCTTCAGGCATCCTCTCTTAATGCAGATTTGCAGCCTCATAAACACCTTCTTGCAAGGAAAATAATCAGTGGTTGCAGCTTTGCTGAAACTCCCAAGTGCTTCTGATTATTGGCTTAATAATTTTTTTTGTTTGGACTGGTGTTGCTCAGAGTGAAAAGAGAAAAGAAGCAAAAGCCAGGAACCAGGAGCACAGGGTTGCTGCTGGGAGGCAGGAGCTCCATGGGTGGCAGGGAGCTGGCACAGAGGGGCTCCAAGGGGCTCTCTGCATCCTGAAGAGAATCCTGGAATGGTTTAGGTTGGAAGGACCTTAAAGCCCATCCAGTGCCACCCCTGCCATGGCAGGGACACTTCCACTGTCCCACTGCTCCAACCTGGCCTTGGGCACTGCCAAGGATCCAGGGGCAGCCACAGCTGTTCTGGGAATTCTATTTCAGCCCCTCCTCGCCCTCCCAGGGAACAATTCCTGCCCAATCTCCCATCCAGCCCTGCCCTCTGGGAAGCCATTCCCTGTGTCCTGTCCCTCCATCCCTGTCCCCAGTCCCTCTCCAGCTCTCCGGGAGCCCCTTCAGGCCCTGCCAGGGGCTTTGAGCTCTCCCTGGAGCCTTCTCCTGTCCAGGTGAGCTCCCCCAGCTCTCCCAGCCTGGCTCCAGCCCTGCAGCAGCTCTGGGGCCTCCTCTGGACCATCCCAAGCACAGGGATGGGAGATCTGTGTCCTGGGAGACTCTGTGGCACAATGCAGGATCACAGCACACGACTCCAGCTCCTGCCAAGGGCCAGTTCCTCCTGCAGGTGCCCTGGAGTCGGGATGGAGGTTTGGGAATGGATGAAGGGAGGTTCAAAGAGAGACCTGAGCTGAACCTCAGAGGCCACAAAACATGGCGAGTTCAAAAACCAGATTGCAAGAAAAGCATCTGCGCTGAGCTGCTTCTGTCTCCTCCTTTTTAAGTTGCTCCAAGTGCTCACAAGATGAGAACCAGGCAGCGAAGAAGCCAATTTATTTGGGTTTTTTGCTGTGGCATTCAATTCTGCTTTCTTAGCAGCTGGCTGAGCCCTGAAAGAAGAGGTTCTAGGAAATAAGATGCAAAAGTAACAGCAAGGTAGTTGTGATGAGAGGAAAAAAACCCCTTTCTGTGCTGTTCTGTGGTGTTTATAATCTAGATAAGACAGAAAAGAGCTTTTCAACAGTTGGGGAATATATAAGATGCAAAAGTAACAGCAAGGTAGTTGTGATGAGAGGAAAAAAACCCCTTTCTGTGCTGTTCTGTGGTGTTTATAATCTAGATAAGACAGAAAAGAGCTTTTCAACAGTTGGGGAATATATAAGATGCAAAAGTAACAGCAAGGTAGTTGTGATGAGAGGAAAAAAACCCCTTTCTGTGCTGTTCTGTGGTGTTTATAATCTAGATAAGACAGAAAAGAGCTTTTCAACAGTCGGCGCATAGATTTGCTTGTGCTCTGTGCTTCCTCAGGAGGAGTAACCACGAAGGAAAAGCGCCCAGAGGAAACTGCAAGTGGTGAAATCGAGATTTCTTGAACTGCTTCACACTTGCAAGCACAATGTCTGGTGCCCTGGTGATTCCTTTCCACTGAGTCAGAAGAGAGACATCTCCATGTCACTGGCAGGGGGACAAAGGGCTGGCCTGACAATGTTGTCTTGTGTTCGTTTTCAAACAGGGAGCTTGGGTTTAATGGCTCCTTTGTTTGCTCGGTGTGTTTTTGGACACTCCAATGATTTGGTGTTGGCAGGACTCTCGTCTTTTCTCAGTTGTTTTGACAGGGAGGAGAAGCAGAGAGAACGTCGAGCAACTTCAAAGGCGGATTTCGCGCTCGGTGCCGGCGGCTCGGTGCTGGGCCTCGCCTGCAGGATGAGCTTCATCAGGGGAAATCTTTGACAAATTAAACAAATCTGGGTGGTAATTCCCACCCTCCCCTCTCAACGTTACTATTCTGCTAAAAAAACCCAGAGTACAACCCCCTCTCTGTGGAAATCCTCCACATTTTTTTGGCGCAAGCTGCATTCCTCAGTTTCCATTTCTCAAGCAAAAGCAGATATTTAATAATTCTTCATTCTTAATTCTTCAACTTTCCAGGAAGTTTACATTTAAGCAGCCTCAAACGAGCCTTTGGATAAAAAGCATTGGGCTCATGCAAATGTTAGTTCTGGAATTTTATCCCAAAGCACAACAAGAGGTTCTTGAGCTTCTCTACCCCAAAATTTGCTGCCAGGGGCTCCGAGTGCTTCCCACAGGAGGTCAGGGTTCTGTTGCCCAACAGAAGCACAGAATTATGGAATTGCTCTGGTTGGAAAAGCCCTCTCAGACCATCCAGTCCAAGCATTCCTCATGTCCCCAAGTGTGACATCTTTAAAGGCTTTTAAATCCTTCCAGGGATGTCCCCTGTCAGGGCTGGACAGCACTTTTGGGAAAGAAAGTTTCCCAATATCCAACCTAAACCTCTCCTGTTTTGAGGCATTTTCCACATCTTTAAAAGCTTTTAAATCCTTCCAGGGATGTCCCCTGGCAGGGCTGGACAACACTTTTGGGGAAGAAAGTTTCCCAATACCCAACCTAAACCTCCCCAGGTTTTGAGGCGTTTTCCATCTCTTCCAAGCAGAAGCCCTGGATGGGGCAGAACCAGTTAATTGCTGGAAAGCTGCAGTAAAAAATATATCCCAAACAACAACCTCATAAGCAACAACTCCCTGCTCAGCTGAATAAATTATTGAAGGGATCTTGATGCTGGGGATGCTTCTGTGCCTCAGGATTGTCTGCTTAGGAGAGAAATATTCTGGCTTTACCCTTTGGATGAGGGCCTGGAGTGACAGGAGAAGGGGGAATATCTGGAATATCCCAGAGGGAAGGGTTCGATGGGATATTGGGAAGGAATTCCTGGCTGGGAGGGGGGGCAGGCCCTGGCACAGGGTGCCCAGAGAAGCTGTGGCTGCCCCTGGAGCCCTGGAAGTGTCCCAGAAAGGGGCTGGGAGCAGCCTGGGATAGTGGGAGGTGTCAGGATGAGGGAACCCTGGGCTTGGGGGGGGTCTCAGCCTTGGTTTTATCAAATGATCAGAGCCTCCTCTGCTGCAGTTCTGCTCTGCACATGTTTTGCTGTTTATTTTTATGGAATAACACTTCAAGATATCTGTGCTCAGCCTCGTAGGGAACCTACCAGGAATCTGGGACAGTGGAGGAGGAGGAGGGGACAGATGGGACTGGGAGCAAAAAAATTAAAGGTGAAAAAGAATCAGTGTTTAGGGTCTGTGTGAGTCTGAGGAGCTTCCCAAGGAATTTCTGCAGGTTTTCCCTGTGGATGCCCCTTTATCACTGTTTCAGTTGCTCTGCTGGTGATGATTTCTCTCCCAAACCATCACCCAGTGACTGTTAAAAAGTTGATGTAATTCTGACTCTTGGGCTGTGTCTGATCCAAGGCAGGATGCAAGTGCCTATAACAGCATCCATGCTTTAGTCTTGGCTTAAATGTGCTAAAGCTCAGCTCTGCAGGTGAGAGGCGTGTGCTGGAAGGGAGGTTTGGGTTTCAGGATGTGATTTTGTGCCTTTAAAGCATAACTAGAACCAGAGAATCACAGATGATTTGGGCTGGGAGGGATTTTAAAGCCCATGTCAATCCCAGCCCTGCCATGGGCAGGGACATTCCAGCAGCCCAGGTTGTTTCAAGCCCAGCTGAAGCCCTCAGATCTCTCCACTATTGATCCTCACTGGGTGCAGAGGGGCCACTGCCCAGAGATTTGCTTTTAGGAGCTCCTGCCACCCTTCCCCTGGACAGGGAAGGTTAAATTCCTCTTTGCCATCCTCTGCAAGGTGGAATGTGGGCAACAGCAGGAGCTGGGAATGCTGAGGGCACCCAGGGATGTGGATTCTCTGCTCTGCCTGGGCAGGTCTGCACCCAACACCCCTCCAGCCATGACAAACCCTTCCAAGGATGCTCCAACCCTGTTGTGGCAGGAATTCCTGCTCCAGGGCTGCTCCTCCTCCTCTCCACGCCAAGGGAAAGGCAGTCAGTGAGATCCTGGAGTTGTGGCAGCCTGGCTTTCCTGGCTGAAGGCTGGTGGGACAGCACGTCCCACACCAGGCAGGCTCTGCTGGGTGTGGGAGGAACGTGAGCTGTGCTGCTCCTCCGCTGGCTGCTGGGGGGGACAGGCACAAAAAGCAGCTTTTTTTTTATTATTTTGCTGAGTGTTCCTTGTAAACAATCCAGGCTTTGTTGCTGAAGCCACAACAACAGCTCGACTCCTTTCAGTGCAGGGAACTTTAAAAGAGGCGTTTCTGCCCAGGCACAGGGCAGCCTCCACCTCCATCTTAGGGGATAAAACAAGCAAAAACCCCTTCTTTCCCCAAAAAAAGACTTTGTGGGGAGGAAGAAGGCTGCAACAAGCAGAACAAACCATCTAGAAATGAGGAATTTGGGACACAAACACAGGAACAAACAGATTTTTCCCCCACTGTAGTGCCAGGCTCTTGTGGTACCATTGGAAGAGAATTCAGAGGGGATTTAATATTCCCAAACCTCTTTTTTGGGGAAGGTGGGAGATGAAGCTTTAATGCTTCTACGTGGAATGGGGAGCTGCAATGAGATGGTTTTTCAGATCCCAAACCATTCTGTGAGTCTGTGTTGAGGGACAGGGAATATTTCTTCCTCACTCCACCCCTAACAAAAGCACAGGCAGCAGCTCCCTGAGCAAAAAGAAAAACCAAACAAACCTCATTTGACGTTGAAGATACTGTTACACAAAATCTGGGCAGGCTGAGGGAAACCTGCTTCCTTTCCTGTGGCTTCATGCCTGCTTTTTGCCTGCCCTTTCCAGGCAAAAAGGGTCTGTTCACTCCTGCTAAGTAACGGCGAAAGGCAGCACTTCTCTGCCGAGCCCGGATTTTCAGGCAGCTTCCTTTCACCTCCCCTCTCTCCGGCTCAGAGTTGCTTCATCAGCGTAAATATTCCGACTGCCAGAGCCTGAAATGCCTCTTGAATGTCAGCTGCTTTCCCCCTGGGCTCTCTGGAGAGCTGCAGCTCGGGCCCTGTGCTTGGGAGGGTTGTGGCTTGTCTGGGGGAGCTGCTCAGGGACCTCTCCAGGCAGAGCAGACCTCCAAGAGTGCAGATTTGGCAGGGAAAGATCCAAATCTGGAATTCCTGGCCGGTTCCAGCAGCCAGCACCTCCCTCAGCTGGTGGCAGGGCGTGACCCTCTGGCTGCAGGTGCTCAATGTCCCCATCACTCCAGGTCACACCTGTTCCATCCACCCATTTCTGCCTCCAAACCCCCAAATTAAAAGCAGGGTTGGTCTAAATGTCTTTTTTTGAGAATAAGCACAAACACTGATGGTGGCACTGCAGGGGAGAGCAGGAGGGGGTATTTCCCTTCTGGATTTGTGGTTTCTTTCCCTTTCCCTGTGTAGGAATGAGTTTCCTGGCCTGGCTTATCCAGACGTTGATGGTTTTGTACTGAGCACACCCCTCTGAGCTCCCTTGGATCATTGTTCTCTTCCAAAGCTCTCTGCCTTGGGAGGAGAAGTTCTCCTGCACATCCTTCTCCTGATCCCCCGTAAAATCAGCACTTAAGTGTTTTAATTAAGCTTTCCACAGTCTCCAGCTCCCATCCTGTTCAACACCAGGCTGGTGCTGTCAGCAGGGGCTCCTTCAGCTGAACTCTCACTGCTGAGGGAGGACCAAAGCAGGAATGCTCCTACCTGACACATTTCACTTCTGTAAGGAGGTGCAGCAGGTTGTTGCTGTATTTGGTATTTCCTTAGCACTCCCTACAACGCCCTGAAAGGTGGCTGTGTCCAGGTGGGGTTGGTCTCTTTCTCCAGGAACTGACAGAACGAGAGGACACAGCCTCAGGCTGCACCAGGGGAAATACAGGTTGGATATTAGGGAAAAGTTTTTTACAGAAAGGGTGATAAAGGACTGGAATGGCCTGCCCAGGGAGGTGGTGGAGTCCCCATCCCTGGATGTGTTTAAAGAAAGACTGGATGTGGCACTGGGTGCCGGGGTTTAGCTGAGGTGTTAGGGTGGGTTGGACTCCTTGATCTTGGAGGGCTCTTCCAACCTTGTGGTTCTGTGGTTGGTGACTGCTGGAGGTTTATTCTGAACACAGAATGGTCCAGCCTGGCCTTGGACACTTCCAGGGATCCAGGGGCAGCCACAGCTTCTCTGGGAATTCTATTCCAGGGCCTCCCCTTGCTCCCAGGGAACAATTCCTTCCCAGTTTCCCATCCAGCCCTGCCCTCTGGCAGTGGAAGCCATTTCTTCCTCAGCCATCCTTTCTGATTCTCTGCTTTAGGGGACACAGGAAACTTGGAATTGATTCCTGCTGCTTCTCTTAGAAATGCAGTGAAAGTCTCATTCCCTCTGTTTCCACTCTTCTCTCCACTTTTTAAATCTTCAGCTTGATTTCTAAAGATTTTAAGTTTTCCACACTTTCAGAGCCCTTCTGTTGCTCTCCTCCAGCATTTCCAGCTGTAGGAATTTGCCCAGTGCTGTTGAACCTCTGATCCTTTGTCTCCTTTTCTCTGTTCCAAGCTACCACTTTTCTGCCTTCCTCGCCTTTAAAAGCTGACCTGCAGAACTAAAAGTCCCTTTTGAACATCTCCTCTTTCCACCCCTGGCTCTTCCAGCACAGAATACCATGAAAACAAACTTTTTGAGGGGAGATCAAACAGTGATTCCATGCTTGGAAGCCAACAAGCTTCTTTAATTTTTTTTCCTTTCTCTCTTTTTTTTTTTTTTTTAAACACACTCACAGGAAGTTTGGCAAAAGAAATATTCCTGTGCCTCGAGAAGGCATCTTCTGTTCTGAACCTGGCAGAGTGTAGAGGAGAGGTGGCCTCTAATTTTACCAGTCTAGGACCTGGATCAGGTGCTTGTGGATTGGAGCAGCATCACTTTCCCAAAGGAATCTCCACTTTAAAGATTTATGGCTAGCTCACCATGGGTGAGGCTGCCTGAGACTGGGGGGTTGCATTTGCAGTTCAATTATCATTTTATCAGGGAATTGTAGAACAGTTTGGGTTAGACAACCCTCAGTCAGCTGGTTTGGTTGCCCTGAAGGATGTCCCTGGGAGTAGGGAGAGCCTTTTTCTCACTCCTGAGGAGGTGATTGTTGATGATAAACAAATCAGCCAGGTTGGGCTGGGTTGGAGGTGAGGGAGCTCAGAATCACAGAATGGGTTTAGTTGGAAAGGACCTTAAAGATCACGGAATCCCAGAATTAATGAGGTTGGAAAAGCCCTCCCAGACCGTTGAGCTGTGCCCAATCCCCACCTCATCACTCAGGAAGGCCTGGACACCTCCAGAGGTGGGGACTCCAACCCTTCCTGGGTAGTTCCAGTGCCTGAGCACCCTTTCCATGGGGAAATTCCTGCTGATGTCCAACCTGAGCCTCCCCTGGCCCAGCCTGGGGCTGTTCCCTCTCATCCTGTCCCTGTTCTCTGGGATCAGCAGATCCCAAACCCCCCCTACCTGGCTGTCCCCTCCTGTCAGGGAGCTGTGCAGAGCCACAAGGTCCCCTCTGAGCCTCCTTTTCTCCAGGCTGAGCCCCTTTCCCAGCTCCCTCAGCCTCTCCTGGGGCTCCAGACCCTTCCCAGCTCCATTCCCTGCCCTGGCCACACTCCAGCCCCTCCATGTCCTTCTTGTCCTGAGGGCCCAGTACTGGACACAGCCCTCGAGGTGTGGCCTGACCAGAGCCCAGCACAGGGGGAGAACCCCTTCCCTGCTCCTGCTGCTACACAATTCCTGCCACAGCCCAGGTGCCATTGGCCTCTTGGCCACCTGGGCACACCCTGCTGATGTTCAGATCACCCAGTTTAGATCTTGTGTTGTCCTCACTGTGCTGGGGCTGAACATTCGACCTACACACAGCTGGCAGGAATGGGCCATCCCTCATCCCTGGAAAACCATGGCTTTGAGGAGGAAATCCACTTTCCCTCATGCTTGACACGCAGCAGCTCACGGGAATGTGCTTGGTGTGGGCAGAGCAGGGGAACTGCTGGGGGTTTGTTCCAAAAGTGATGTTGGCCTCGGCTTTGTTGTGTTGAAGGCGCCTCGTCACCAGACATGGAGTCCAGCTACGGGGGAGGCCTGCTGGACATGGTGAAAGGAGGAGCAGGGAGGCTCTTCAGCAACCTGAAGGACAACCTGAAGGACACCCTGAAAGACACCTCCTCCAAGGTCATGCAGTCTGTTGCCAGGTAGAGTGCACCTGAAGCAGGAAAAGCCAGGAGCTGCGGAGCGCTGGTGCCACTGGATGAGCACGGCAAAGCTCCCAGGGATTGAGGATGGAGGGGAAAATCCCAAATGATTTCTTTGGTTCTGTCTCATAATTGGGGTTTGGCCTCAAGGAAGCGGGGAAAACCAAAGTAAAACAGTGTCAGCTTCACAGTGAGCACCAGCACCCAGAAATCTGGAAAATGCCTGTGAAAGTGGAGCAATTCCTGGAGGATTCCCTGTGGGATCCTTCTAGAGAACCACCACTTGAATATTTCTTCTGTTGCTGGTGTTGGTGCTCTCTCTTTGCTGCTGTTCCCATCCCTAAATCCACCTTGGAATGGAGGAAAGGCTGAGGTGACTTTGCTTTGGGGACTCTCCTGGTGTCGTCCCCTGTGCCCAACTCCAAGGGATAGGGGGCTGCAAGAAATTAAGGAAACTTAATGCAAGACCCCAGAGGGCTTGAGGGATCTGCAAAGTGCAAACTGCTGGAGATTTCTCCTGGAAACTGGCACTGAAAATTAATGACAAAAGGGAAAAGGGACCTTTCTTGCAGGTTTTGCATCCAGTTAATTGCATGTGGAGAGGGGGAGGCTGGGTCACTGTCTGCATCCTAAGAATTCATTTTAAGCTGATTTTCCCTTGCGTGAGAAGTAGATTTTTCTGGGCAAGCACTCCTAACGTGCTGCTGAAGTGCCTAAATTGTGTCTCCTGCTTTGTCTCTTAGCTACACCAAGGGAGAGCTGGATATTTCCTACATTACCTCAAGGATCATAGGTGAGCACTGCCCCGTGGAGAAATACCACCTGTACCATCCCAAACCCCGTAATTCCATAAGCCCCTGCTCACCCTGGCCTCTCCTTGCTTTGCCAGTGATGTCTTTTCCTGCTGAAGGCGTGGAGCTGGGATTCAGGAACCACATCGAGGATGTCAGGACGTTCCTGGACTCCAGGCACCCCGACCACTACACCGTGTTCAACTTGTCACCCAAATATTATCGCAGTGCCAAGTTCCACAACAGGGTGAGTGCCTTCCACAGGGGCAAATTCCTCAGGGAAAGGGGCAGCAGCTCCTGTTGGATCCAGAATTTAAGGGGATTTAGGAGCTAGAGGTGTTTTTAAGCTGCTGGGGTGGGTTTGGGAGGTTTAGCTGGATGAAAGAGCTGGAAAGTTCAGGGATAATGTTCATGTGAGGAGCCTGGGAGAGTGAAAGGCATTGCACGGAGTGAAGCCTGGGCTGCAGGGAAATAAAGGATAAAACAGAGTTTTACAGCTGCTCCTACAGAGGGTTGGAGCTGCTGCAGGGAAAGAATAAAATGAAAAGCCTTTGCAAGAAATTACCAATAGAAGAAGGGAGATGATTTTCTTGCAGTTGGGCTTTAATCAAGCAGGCAAAGCACGGGCTGCAAACGGGATCTGAGGGGCATTTTGGCTCCTGTGACTTTCAAAAGCCACCTGCACTGCCTGGCCCAGTTTCCCTCTAAAACCAGAGCAGCATCAGGGAGCACTGCGAGGCTCTGCTTCATTAATGGCTTTTAGAGGAAATCTCTATGAAATGCTGCTGCTGCAATGCAAGATTAGATTTAATCTTTCTGAAAAACTTCCTGTTCTTTCCCTCTCCCACAAGGGAGTGCTGTGTTTTGGTGTTGTGGGTTTGGTTTTTTTTAATTTCCAACTTTTTGGTGCCTTCAACACAAAAGGCAACAGCAGTAGCCAGGCTTAACCCTCAGTCAGGGCAAATGAATCTAATCTAAGCCTAATTTAGTTTTAATTTGAGGTGTAGCTGAATTTATCTTCAGTAATTCTGATCACCAGAAACCACTGACTGACACTGGAAGCAAATTTCTCTGTGGCCATCAGTGACCAGACTTCAAACAGGAGTAAATGAACAGGGCAGACTAATTAAGAGATATTAAGAGCTCTGAATCCTCAGTCCTGATTAATTTTGCTGCATCACTGATGCTGTTTGTGGGTGGAGAAAAATTTATCTCCTTCTGAAAGCCCAGCATTAAAGATCTATTGCTGTGTGAGCTGGCCATAATTCCTGAATCCCTGGAATTCTCTCCCACCCTAGCCAGCACCTCAACAAGTGACTTTTAACGTCACTCTCAAAGGACAACTCAGTGCTTTGGCACCATTGCCTTGACTCACACAGGAAGAAACTAAAATGATCTTTTAATAAAATACTGTGTTTTCAGTTTAGGGGCTTGGAAGCCCTGATTCCAAGTCTTTTTCATGAGAAAGAAGTGTGAACAACACAATACACAAAATAATTACCAGGCTGAGCTTCATATATAATGCAAAAAATGCTAAAGGGCTCTCAAGGAGGTGAAATCCCAGTGAGTTTTCTGCTGGGATGAGGATGTCAGCTGAGCTGCACTGAGATACACGTTTGTTCTTTGACAGGAAAACCTTTTGAATTCCTGCTTTCCTTAAAACTTTCTGCTCCTAAGATCAAAGTGGGTCACTGTGCTGCGTGGTGGCACAGGAGGGAGGTGAATTCCTGTCCTGCTGGGCCATTTCCCTGCCTGGCATGGCTGAGTGGGTCAGCAAGGCCCAGGTGCCCAGAGGGGCCTGGGAGGGTGGGGAGGCTCTGGGAAAGGTTTTCCAGAGAAAACCTTTCCAGGCTGTCCCCTGGAAGTGTCCAAGGATAGAGCTGGGAGCACACTGGGATGGTGGAAGGTGGCAGAGTGGGAACAAGATGATCTTGAAGGTCCCTTCCACCCCAGCCAGGGCCTGACTCTGAACAGACCTGGCTGTGCTCCCTTGTCCCCTCTGTGTCGAGAGGAGAGGAGAGGAGAGGAGCGGAGAGGAGAGGAGAGGAGCGGAGAGGAGAGGAGAGGAGCGGAGAGGAGAGGAGAGGAGCGGAGAGGAGAGGAGAGGAGCGGAGAGGAGAGGAGAGGAGCGGAGAGGAGAGGAGAGGAGCGGAGAGGAGAGGAGAGGAGCGGAGAGGAGAGGAGAGGAGCGGAGAGGAGAGGAGAGGAGCGGAGAGGAGAGGAGCGGCGAGGAGAGGAGAGGAGAGGGGTCCCATTGGCCTGAGAGCAGTTTCAAAACACAGAACTCCAATCTAACACTAAACAAACCCAAACTTCAAAGCCCCTCATGGGTCACATTCCTGGCAGTTGCTGCCCTGCTGCTAAAACTCAAACAAGTGCTGAGTGCTTATTCCCAGAGCTGGAGTATTCCAGTTGCTTTTCCCTAAGGTTGTTTGTGCTGAGTGCTGGTGAGGTTCTGTTTGCTAGAAACACCAAGCACACATTTAATTTCCTAATTGCAAACCATCAGGCAGATGTGTAATTAGAGGCAATGTAAATATGTAATTATGGACTGGTGGGAAATGTGTATTATTTACTAGAGAAGTGATAATGGCTTTTCCAGATGCTTGGCAGGGAGGTCTGCTCAGAGGATTGTCAGTGGAAGGGTCACTGTAGGAATTCCAGCAGGGAAAATCAAGGATGTGCAACAGGAGGAATGAAACAAACTCTGGAGACAGGAGAAGGTGGAGAGGGTAAACAGGGAGTGGTCACTCCCTGCTCTCCAAACTTTGAGCACTGTTTGCTTTGTTCTGCAGCCTCTACACCACAAAGCTACATTTGCTCACAGCAGGATATTCTGGAGACCAGAACTTTCACAGATCTAAAAAAGCAATCAGACAAATATCTAACTTGCTGTGAGACAAAAATCAACTCTTCCAGTTTGTCCTGGCCCTGCATCCCATGGGAGCCTTTGGGATCCTTGTTGGACAGGGCACAGCCTGGCAGGGCTCTGGTTGGGATCTGGGCTCCTGTTTCTGCTCCAAGATGTTGTGCAGGTGTCAGACAGAACCTTGAGTGCAAGTTTTATAAAACCTGGAGCATTTCCTTCCTCTGAGAGATAAAACAGTTCTGGGGATCATGTGGCTGTTTAAGAACATCTGGGCAAATCATCTCCTTCCTTCCCTGTTCCCATTAAGCAGCAGCCAAATGTCAGCTGAGAGAGAGAGAACCAATCCTTCAGCTGAGGACAAGCCTCGGGACATTTCTCCTTTAAATTTCTCCTGGCCAGAAAGGCCTTTTTAAAAAAAGATATTTCAATTAAAACCAGATGAAAGGGAGATGTCTGTCGAGGGCTATTTGATGTGCTGCTTGGGACTGCAAGGACTGCACCAGCACACTGAGGAACAGGAACCAGACATACTTTAGGATTTGGAAGGTTTCAGCTCTAAGGAGCCATTCGTTTTCCTGGCTCATACATTAACATACTTACTCAGATAGGATTTTTTTTTTTGAACTTTCCCTTTCATCATTTTAATATCTGCCACGCAGGGCTTGGCAATCCTGTGCCACAGAACGATTCAGAACAAAAGATGCTCAGTGCCCTGTGCAAATCAGAGCAGTTTTGTACCAAGGCTTTAGGAATTGATGCGAGCCTGGAGTGTTCTGAAAGAGCCCCTCCAGATAATCTGATGTGAAATGTAAATTTTGAAAAATGTGCAGTCAGGAACAACACATCAGCCTGATGTTATTTCATTGAGAAAGCTTTTCTGTCTGCCTCCTCACAACTCACGGCAGGCACGGCGCCGAGTTCCGCACGAGGAGAGCTGGAGCAGGCTTCCAGCACGTAACTCTGGCTTGTAAAGGACAAGTAGGTTTCTTGGCAGGGAGAAATTGCAGAGCAGGGCTTGTTTAATGCTCCTACCGAGCTGTTTTTTGTGGCTGGTGCCATCCCTGCAGGTGTCCGAGTGCAGCTGGCCCGTGCGGCAGGCGCCCAGCCTGCACAACCTCTACGCTGTCTGCAAGAACATGCACAACTGGCTGCAGCAGAACCCCAAAAACGTCTGTGTCATCCACTGCATGGTGAGTGCACCCCACAGCAACCAGCACGGGGCCAGGAGTCCCAGGTCACGCTGCTCGTGGAGCGAATGGAGTCTGTGTGCGAGCATGGGGACAGTTCCTGAGAGAGGAGGGCTGGGATGGGATGGGATGGACCCAGAGGAAGGGACACCATCACCCAAAGCTCAGCTGGAAGAGAATCACTGAAGGAGACGCAGGAACGCAAAGCAAGAGAGGTCAAAATCATTCTCTAGGAGAAAGGTTTGAATTTCACCCAAGGGCTGCCAGCTTGCTGTGACTTGCCCAGGGTGCCCAGAGAAGCTGTGGCTGCCCCTGGATCCCTGGAGTGCCCAAGGCCACGTTGGACAGGGCTTGGAGCAGCCTGGGACAGTGGGAGGTGTCCCTGCCCATGGCAGGATGGCACTGGGTGGGCTTTAAGGTCCCTCCCAACACAGACCATTCTGTGATTCTGTGATTTGCATTTTAATCTAAGTGGTCACAGGAGAAAATGCAGCCTTTCGACTGAAGGGGGCTGGAAATTGGGCAGAAAACAACAGAGCTGGGAATTCTGTCCAGCTGTGAAATGGAGATTGTTGAAGTCTCTCACCATCAGGAGTGGTCAGGGCTGGCTGAAGGAGCCCAGCTTGCCCTGGGAGAGCCCCACAGGGATTATTCAGCACTGGGCAGTGCTGGGCTGTGTGAGGGTGCTGCGATCCTGGATCACTCCTCATTTCCTCCATCCAGCCTTTCACGCAGACAGCAATGCCCAAAAGCAGAGTTCTGCTTTGCTCCTGGAGCCTCAATTAAAGGAGGCTGTCAGGCCTGATCAGCAGAAACCGGGAGGAGTGGAGGAAATGACTGATCCCAAATTGCACAGAGCTCCCATGTGACCCTGGCATTTCTGCCTTGTACAGCACAGCCAGATGTAAATTCCCTTCACACAGAGAGAAGCGTGCAGTCGATGCCTCCAATCCTGGAAGTCCAACTCAAAAATCCAATTCCTTTCCTGTCCTTTGAGCAATGGATATCAGGATAATGTGATAAAGGACAGGCAGTCCTTTCCAACACTTCCTAACCAGGCTGCAGAAACCCACTCTAGTTTATGTGAACCTGAGAGATCTTGTCAGAAACAACTGGCAGGGGCTCAGCTTGAAGAAAAGCAAACAGCCTGTTCATGTCAGCAGGTTCTTGGGGTTAGGATCAGCTCCAGCACAGAAAATCCTACAGAAAATGGCTGGAATCCCTAAAAGGTGCCTGAAAAAAACAATTGCAAGGAGCAAGAGTGGTGAGGCCTTGAGGAGTTGTGGATTCCCCATCCCTGGAAGTGTTCAAAGGGGTTTGGAGCAACTTGGGCTAGTGGAAGGTGTATATCAGGAACCCAGGGCACTGGGAACACATTGATTTTCTCCTGCTCTTCCTATATTTTTTTCCTATACATTTTATATGTCTATCAATGTGATTCAGCAAACTTTCCCCCATAATCACCTGAATAAAACCCTATCAGGAGCAATCTGGAAGCTCAGAGCTGTGGAGGTGTTTGGGTGAGGGAGCCTGGGGCTGGGTTTTTCGTTTGTTTACCTTTTCCAGGATAAATTTCCATTAGAGGACTGCCTGCAGCTGTAGGATGGGTGCACTCTGTGGTCACTTCCCGGCCTTATGTTTGAAATAATTATAAAATTACAGCTGGGGAGCAGCCACGAAACACCAACATTTGCAGCCAAAATGTTCTTGTGAGCTTTCCAAACACGTGTCAACCACCCTCAGCCTTGGCTGCTCCCTGGATTTTATCTTAGCTTTGATTGTTCACTGAACTCCTGGGTGTTGAACAAATGACACAGAACTCAAAATTCCCCTTCATCTTGTGGTCTCCATCCTAGTCTTTCTGGATAAATGATATTTTGTGATTTCAGGAGGAGTGGAGAGCTGAAATTTAAAGGATCTTTCTGATACTCACAGTTTTTCCTCTCTGCCCCTTTCCTCGCCAGGACGGCCGTGCAGCCTCAGCAGTTCTGGTCAGTGCAATGTTCTGTTTCTGTCACCTCTTCTCTCATCCTGGCCCTGCTGTGCAGCTGCTGAACACAAAGAGACCTGGGATTGTACTGTGGCCATCTCACAGGAGGTACAGTACCCTGGCTCAGCACTGTCAGCTCCATTCCTTGTGCCCAAAGCTGCCCAGAGACCTGTCAGGTGTGCTTTGGCCCCTAGGCTCACACAGGCGTCCAGGTCCCACAGTGCTCCCCAAAAATGAGTGGGGATCAGGTGCTGGAAGAGCTTGCCCAGAGCAGCTGTGGGATTTCTTTCCTTGGAGATCCTCGGTGGATCCTCACCCCCAGCACAAAATCTATCCTGACATAGAGCTGTGAAGCTGCTCCTGCTCTGAGCAGACAGTAGGTGACCTTCAGATTTTCCAAATGATTCTGTTATTTGAGATGTCTCTGCTCATTGCAGAGGGTGGGATTAGATGACTGCTAAAGGTCCTTCTAACCCAACCACCCTATGCTGAAGCTGTGGTCAACAGGGCCTCAGTGAATCCCCCTCCTGTGCCAGCTGCATCCTTACAGAAACAGAACTGGCAGTGCAGGTTCTGGGCCAGCTGCAGGGATGTCGGAGCACAAGGAAACTCCAGTCCTGGGCCTCTGTGGGCCTCATTTTAGTCTCCTAAGCTGCTGCTGGTTTTCTCAGGCAGCAGTAAGGCCTGTTGAAGAAATAGTTTTTCTCAAAACAGGCCGAGGAAGGAATTCTAAACAATCTCTGCACCTGTAGTTTGTTTACATAGAGGTGTTGTTTCTAATTAGGCAATCATAGTTATGGGGTGTTGAACAACAGACCCATCCTGTCCAGCTGTGTCGTATCACTCTATAAAAGAGACTTCATTTGCTTTAATAAAGCAGTTTCAGCCTTCTGACATTGTAGAATTGTGTCGGTCTTTTCGTGTCCAACAGCGACAGGCCTCTGCAAGAACGGCACTGCTGCTGGATTTTGAGTAAGAAATGGAAGAAATGGAGATTTCAGCCCTGGTTTTCTGTGCCTGCAGGTACATAGGATACATTTGTGACCTAATAGCAGACAAACCTGTCGTCCCCCACTGCAAACCACTCACGATCAAGTCGGTCACCCTCAGCCCCGTCCCCTGCTTCAACAAGCAGCGCAACGGCTGCCGGCCCTTCTGCGACATCCTCAGCGGAGAGACACGGATCCTCAGCACCTCCCAGGAGTACGAGAGGATGAAGTGAGTGCCCGGGAGCCCCTGCCTGCCTTAGGAGCCACTTCCACTTGGCTGTGGAATAGCTGAGCTGCAGTCCTTGCCTGGCTGCTGATAAACGGAGATATTCACTGAGAGTTGGTGCCTGGGGTTGAGATGAATGGCCAGAGGGAGTCTGAGGTTGGCAGGACTGGGATAACTGCACACAGATCAGGATCTAAGGCTGGCAGGAATGGGATAACTACACAAGGATCAGGATCTGAGGTTGGCAGGACTGGGATAACTGCACAGGGATCAGGATCTGGGGCAGGCAGGAATGGGATAACTGCACAGGGATCCGGATCTAAGGCTGGCAGGAATGGGATAACTACACAAGGATCAGGATCTGAGGTTGGCAGGACTGGGATAACTGCACAGGGATCAGGATCTGGGGCAGGCAGGAATGGGATAACTGCACAGGGATCCGGATCTAAGGCTGGCAGGAATGGGATAACTACACAAGGATCAGGATCCGAGGTTGGCAGGAAGTAGGATACCTTCCTAGAGATCATCCAGCGCTCTGTTGGTTCCCCCATGGAACATTTTTGCTTTAACCAAGCAGAACATTGAATGCTCCTCCTTGCTGGGCCTGAAGGAGGTGAAAGCTTTGATGTGGACTCGTGGTAGAAGAGAGCTTAACCCTTCCACCTTTCCTCCTCTTCCCCTCCAAGAGAATACCGTGTGCAGGAAGGGAAAGTCCTGATCCCACTGGGAGCCACCGTCCATGGAGATGTTGTTGTCTCTGTCTACCACATGAGATCGACCATCGGGGGACGCCTCCAAGCCAAAGTAGGAGATGGTTTCACTTCTCTTGTGGAGGCAGGGTGGGGAACTAAGAGCTGGCTAAACATGGAATCTCCATCGTTTCCCTGAGGATATATTTGAAACTTGAACATTCAAATTGCACAGTGGGCAGTGAATATTTTCCTCCTCTCCACTCATCATTGGTGCCCTTTGCTGTGTAGATGACATTTCCCTGAGGCCTCTACTCCAAATGAAATGGTTTTATATTTTTTTGGGACACAAACCTGTCGCTCCAATGTCTTCGAAGGAACAGCTTCATTTCATTGCAAAACTGATAAGTAGAACCCAGTAATAAAGAGAAGCAGGGAATGAAGGCCTGTTCCTGAAGGTTTGCTGCTGTACAGAGGCTGCAGCAGCAGGGTTGAAGGCAGATGGAAATATTGGGAATATTGAGAAGGAAACATTGCCTGTAGAACAAGCAGAATGAATTCAGTTTTGCAGCAGTTAAGATTAAGGTAGACTTAACTAACTCCTGTATTTAAGCCCTTGTTCAGTCTGGTTCTCTCTGCTTGTTTTTTCCTTTTCAGATGACCAACACACAAATATTCCAAATTCAATTTCACACTGGATTCATAGCCCTGGGAACAACCACTCTCAAATTCACCAAGTGAGTGTTTGAAGCTGAACATTAATCAAACCTGATGCATAAAAGCCCAATGAAGGCTGAGGGAGAACAGTCACAGATGTATATGAAAAGCCTGAATACACTGAAAGCCTTTTTATAGCTTTCCAGAAATATTCTTCCCTCTTAAACTGGACCATTCTTGTCCCCTTTAGGCCTGAGCTGGATGCCTGTGACTCTCCAGACAAATATCCTCAGCTCTTTCATGTTATACTGGACATAGAAATACAGTCTGCAGACAGGCAAACTGAATTAACTCCCCCATGGGAGAACTTCACGACAAAAGACATCAATCCCTCCATTCTCTTCTCCTCCCACCAGGAGCACCAGGACACTCTTGCTTTGGCAGGTAAGGGCTGCATGAATGCATTCCCTTGCCATGATTACTTCATGCTGAGCTGGGTTTTGTTGAATCCCACCTCTCCTGCTCTGTGCTGCAGGCAGGGGTGCCACGGATTCCCCGCCGGATAACATCAGGAACGTTGGGCAGAGTGCATTCTTCTCCTCTCTCAGCTGGCAAGGTAGGCAAGTGTGGGTTTGATTTGGTTTGCTAGCTGCTGCTCAGAGCAGCAGTAAGACTTGTGAGAGAAATAAGTTTTCTTAAAACATTAGTTTGTGGAACAGTGAGAAAGCATTTAAACAATCTTGTGCACTTGCTGTTTTTCTAACTTGTGCACAAGATGTTTACAAAGAAGTGTTGTTTTTAATTAGTTAATGACAGTGATAGAGTGTTAATCAAAGACTAATCAGGTTTAGCTGTGTTGTAGCTGTTTATAAAAACAGTGTGTTTTGTTTAATAAACTGGACAATAGCCTTCTAGAAAACTTTAGAGTCGTCCGTCTTTTTTCGTGTCCAACAGCGCCAGGCAAGGCTTGGTCTTTAGAGTCCAATCTGCTTCAAAGAGCACAAAGAACTCCTGTTCCCCTGCCTGGAGCAGGGAGTGAGGCTGAGGGATCCCACTGTAGCAGGGCTTTGCTGTTAGACCACAGAGCTGTTGTTGGGCACAGCCTACAAATATATAAATATATTGATATATTCCCGATGTTGCAGTGGAGTGGGGATTCCTGTCCTACAACATCCTCTTCAAACTGTGCTCTGTGGGACCATTGTTGACACAGTTCTAGGGTGAACCTTCACTCGAGGCCTCCTTCGTGCTAGAACTTGAAATAAATAAGCCTTGATGGGAAAATTTAGGTTAATCTTGGCAAAGGAATCCATGGGATCATTTAGGTTGGAAAAGACCTTTGAAGTCACTGAGTCCAACCACTCCCCACCACTGACCATGTCCCCAAGTGCCACATCCTCCATGGATGGGGACCCCAGCTGTGCCAGGACTGCAAAACCCTTCTGGGGAAGAAATTTGCCAGCTTTTACTTTAGAAATCAAAATTATTTTCGCCAAATGCTGCTGTGCTATTCTCAGCTTTCTGTTCTGCTTTGTAAGCTGATTTTTACGGGACCTTTGCGATGACCAAACTAACAGCTGCCTAATTTTATTTCCAATCATCATTTAGATCAGAAATCTGACAAAAGTAGCTCTCACCCCACCTCAGAGGATCGAGCAGCGTTGGTGCATGAGGAAAGCGAACAGTCAGATGACGAACTCTTGTCCCTTTCCAGTCAGCACAGCAACGCCAGCGGTGACAAGCCCCACGGGACACCCAAACACAGCAAAAAGCAGCAAGAGCCTCCAGCAGCACCTCCCCCCGAAGACGTGGACCTGCTGGGCCTGGATGGCAGCCCCATGAGCAAGAGCTTTCCCTCGCAGCCCAGCGCTGCCCCCTCTAACTCTGACCTGCTGAATGATTTGTTTGGGGTGGGCGGGCCGAGCTCCCCGAGCCCCGCCGGCGCTGCTGCTGAGGAGGTTTTCCACGTGGGGGGAGCCGGATCTGTGCAGTCCACCCCGCGGCGCTCGGCGGCTTCCGCGTCGCCGTCGCCGAGGGTGGGAGAAGGTAATGGTGGCTTTGCCGAGCGGGGGGACTTGGGCTTGTGTCACGGAGGGTCGTGATGGTTCGTTTGGTGCTCTCAGAGCACAAAAGACACGGCAGGGGACAACCAGAGTTTACTTAAACAGCAGTGCACCTGTATTGAGTGCAATCATGATGTGCGATAGAGGGAAGGGAAGGAAATAAAAAGATAGAAAGAGAAAGAGGGGGAGGGGAATCTAGCTACCAACGAAGAGACGAATCCTCGTGGTCCTTGGTGATCCTCAGTCAATGGATTGTCTTCATCCATGGGGAGATCTCAGAGTGGGGTTAGCTCCAGGGGTCCTTTTTATTGTCATTTTCAAAGCAGGTGGCCACTGGCCAAGAGGTGGTGTGATATGATGAGGGTCTTGTTGCTCTGGGGACCACTGCAGCCGTTGGGCCACTTTTGGCCCAAGCTGGTCCAGGCTTGCCCACAGCTTGTCCAAATGTGGCCTGTCCATTGTTCTTGCACTGGTTGCCATGGGGACCAGTCTCTGCCTCAAACACACCTGTGGCAGGCATCCCACCTCAGCCAGGCCTGAAAACTCAGAAAGTTTCCCCATTTCTTGGGGGTTTCAGTCTCTGTCCTTGACGGTGGTCGTGAGGCATAGATGAAGTAGAAGAGGGATCTTCAGACCGACTTTTACAGCTTGGAGGATCCCTCTGGGGGATCTGCTCTTGGCTACCCCCCTGTAGCAATGCACCCCCACACCTGAGCAGGTGTTTCTAAGGAAAAAGGGTTTCAGTTTTACCTCAGGACTAAAAAGGAAAAAACCCTAAAAACTTCTTTGCTCTCCTGGCAGTAATTGTCTCAAGGCCGAGACAAAAGAACCAATAGGTCTCTTTACCTATTCCTCAGAAAAACAGCTGTCCTCTATTGGGCTGTTTGCCAAGAATCCCACCTCAATCCTTCAGTACTTATAAGAGAGCACAGAGATTCTCAGGGCTTTTCAGGGTGTCCTAGCTGAGGCAAAGAGTCCCTTTGCTCCATGCGTGGCTTATGTTTTTAGTTCTGTACTGTTTATTACTTCCTATTTTTATTAAAACCTTTTTGCTTTTCCAAACACTTCTGGTCAGCCATCTCGCAGCTATTTTTAAGCCTTTTTGAGAAGTGCAGGACACCCTCAGATTGATACATCTACACCTGTCTCATTCCATTCTGGACTCGTGTAATCATGTATCACCCCCCTTTCACCTGGGGGATCCCAAGAGGCCAAGCAGCTCCTCTGCTCTAAGCTGGTGCATCCTCACCAAACCAGTCCCTGCTGGAGCACAGCCTGGGGTTTGGAGGCTCCTCACACCAACAGCCACTGGAGATCCTCAGTTTTGCTCTCATTTTGTGTCCAAGAGTGCACATGAGGAGATCATGAGTTTTAAAAAAAACCCTCTGGGGGTTTGGGTAGACCTACAGCACCAGGAATGGAATTTCTCTTTTAACTTAGGGGATTTGGAGCTGTGAGAGTGATCTGGGACTAGGACACAGAATTTCTGTTTCTCCCAAGCCAGGCTGCAGGAGTGGTTGGATAGATATTAGGGAGAGGGATCTTTTCAAGGATAAAGCAGAGCAAGTGCAAAGAAGAGAGGAGAAGAATCCAAGTTTCAGTGGAAGAAATTGGTCACTGATACCTGGAGAAGGTTTCTCTTGCTGTGCCTGTTGTAGGCTCAGTCTGAGAGCTCTCACCCAGGGGACATTTTGCAGACACATCACACAAGAGGTGCAGCAACAGATCAGGAAAAGATTTAGGGATTTATGAGCTCTGCAGAGCCAGAATCACACAGCTCAATTGTCCCAAGCCAGGAAAACAAGGGTAAGAGCTAGAGAAAAGAGTGAAGAGTAGTGACTGAGTAAAATAAGTAATGAGTATCATCATTACCACAGTGCAGAGCTTCTAGGGATTGGACCTGTCAGGATGCTTTTAACCTTAAATTTGTTGACAAGAATCTGAGTGACTTCATAGGAGTTTCTTCTGGTTGAGTTTGTTGGGGTTTTACATGAAAGAGAGAAGACTGAACAAATTGATCAAAAATAGAGCTGGAGAAGAACTGCATTTTTGTAACAAGTGATGTAGGAAAGATATCCATTATTTTCTAAAGCTGTTTCTAAAAGTCCTTTTATCCCCAGCATGGATAACCTTTACCAGCCTGAAATCATCTTGAGAGGAAGCAGGAATGGCAAGAATTGCACCAGGGCAGTAACTCCAAGCTCCAGACTGTCTTCCATCCTCTACTGGCACTTAAAACTCCATCTGAAGTGCCTGAATACTTTAATACTCACTTTGCCTGGCTCTAAATTCAGCCTCCCTTAGGAAACAAGAGATGGGGTCAGTCTGTTGCCATGACCAAGTGGCATGGGGCTCTTTGGGTGCCCAGAATTTGGGATATTGATGCTCTCCAGTTGCTCCCCCACAGTCTCAGGCTATTTGCTCCCTGCAAGTATCAGATTTCCTCTCCCCACAGCATTCCCTTACCCTGAAGCACACTCCTGCTGCAAGGTGATGATTTTGTTTCCTCAAATACATTTTCACAGCTGCTGCCTTTGATCCATTTGGAAGCAGCCCCAAGCAAACTGGCCCAGACCTCCTGGGTTCCTTCCTCGGCTCATCGGCTGTCCCTGGGGATCCTTTCCTCCAAGCCACAAGAAGCCCTTCACCAACCGTGCACAGCGATCCCTTTCACATGGGTAAGAAAGGGGAGCCTCTTCCAGGGTGTTTCAATAAATGTCAAATGTTGCTTGGAAATAGAAATGGAACCATTAAGTACAAACTGATGCTTCCCACAAAACGACTCGAAACCACAGAAACCCCGCGAAACAGGAAAGAGTTTTTTGTCTCTGGACTTAAAGTATATTCAGCATCTGCAGTGTGGTGGGAGGAGCTGAGCTTTGCTCAGGTCTTAGACTTAATTAATAGGCTATTTATATAAATTAAAAAAAGAGGCCATGAGGAATGTCTGCCCACATGTTGCTGTGGTTATGAGGTCTCCTTTGAACCAAACTACCATTAATTGCACGAAACACAGCCATGTTCAGAGAAAACACACATCCTTTGGTGATTTTAGTTGCAGGCACCAACTGTCTTTAGCTCCAGTACTAACCTTAACCAAATTCACAGCTGAATTTGACTGAAGAGAAGGAATTTTCTTCTCTTTGTTTAAAAGTTCCCTGATTGCCTCCTTCTCACCCCAAAGTTTGATGTGTAACCCTGCCAGAAACATGTTCAGCCATGGATTTGTTTGTGCCTGATCATCTAACATGTGCTCCTTGGGAGTATCTCCCTGGAAAATTGGAGGGGCTATTAAAGATCACCCAGTTCCAGCCCCCTGCCATGGGCAGGGCCACCTCCCACGAGAGGTTCTCAGGCTTTGTGGAGTCCCAGTGGCTCCAGGTGGGCACTGGGCTGTGCTGGTTGTGCTGGCCTGCTTTGAGATACTGATATCAATCATTCTCTTTAGCTTCCAGCACTCCAACGGTTTCCATCCAACCAGATGTTTCCAGTGGTTGGGACTGGCCCAACAAAGCAGGTACGTGTCATAAAATCCACGGTGGTCAGCAAAACAATAAAACAACCTTTAAGGAGCTCTGAGAGGGGAGAGGCAGAGGGAAAATGCTGACAGTGACTGCAAAGAACAGTTCCCTCTAGATTTCCATATTAAAAAAAAATCTGGATTTGTGTCCTCAAGAGCCCAGAGCAGGACAGGTGAGGTGAGGGTGTCCAGAGGTTGTGTCATTCCATGCAGAGCCATGGGAAAAACCTGGGAAGTGCTGTGCATTCCCAGGATGCCATGAAATGTTTGCACGATTCTTTCTAATCTTGGGAGAGCGTGTATGGCCTTCCAAAGTTGCTTCCTGAAGGCTTCTAGTTCTTAAAATATATCCATGTGTCACAATTCCTCTGGCAGTGCAGACAGTCTGGGAACGTTCCTGCTGCTGTTGCTAATTGGGAGTGGGAGTGCAACAAGTCTGAGGCTGCTGAGGAACCTGACAATGGCACACTCAATTTTAATAGCAGTCTTCTAACATGTGGCTGAGCACTGGGGAAGAGCTGCACTCATATCAAACAGGAGGGAAAACGTTCTTTCTTCTTTTTTATTTCTTTATTTTTATCTTTTCTTTTTAAGGTGGTCTAGGAATGGGAAGTAAGTCTGCTGCCACCAGTCCTACAGGATCCCTCCACAGCACTCCCACTCATCAGGCTAAACCCCAAACACTGGATCCATTTGCTGATCTGGGAAGTCTTGGAGCGAGTTTAGCAGGTTTGCATCCCTTATTAAAAAAAGGAAAATAATCAATTACCAGCATTCTTTTAGAGAAATAGGCTGAGCAGCGTGGTATGTGTGGGACCTCTCAACCCACCTGCATGCCAGTGCTGCTGCCAGGCTTTTGCTTCTGCCTGGTTCTCTGTAAACTCTCACAAATCCGTGCTTTTCCTGATCCCTGGTCAAAAAATGTGCTGGCAACGTGCAGGGAGCTCAGCAGGCTCCATGGACTGCAAAGCACAACCTCTGATAAGTCCAAACACGCTCTGCCTGAGGATGCTCTGTGTTCAAGTGCTGCTACAGGCCTGGGAAGAGAATCTGGCTCTGCAAAGCTGCTGGGCTTCTTGCGGAATTGCTTCCTTCTAGTCTTGACTCATTTTCCTGCTTTGAGAGAAAAGCTGTGGAATTGATCTGCTGCTAATCTGCAGTATTATCTAAAGGTGGGGTATTTGCACCCAGCTACAAAGCTTGATTGGTTACAAAAGCCTTTTCCCCTTGTTTTATGTGATAAAACAGTCAGCAAACCCTCAATTCCCATGTTTAAAAGGCAGTTCTGAGAAATTATTGAAGCGTTCCTTAAAGCCCAGCATTGTCTGAGTGTGTAGTAAATAGATTTTTCTTGCCTTTGTTGCTGCCCTCAGCTCTTTGTGAGCCCTTGTGGTTTGGTGCGATGTTTGTTTTCCCCTTTGCGTCAGACCCAGCATGGGTCTGGAATTCGGTTTCCCAGTTCCCTCTGCTGGATTGCAGGCTGCTCTGCAGGAGCAAAACAAAAAGGCTGCCAAGCCCCGTGTCAGAGCCACCGAGGTCCTTTTAAAACACGCATTCTGCAGGAGAGCGGTGGGGTTTAAAAACAAACGGCTTGGCATCCCCAGGATATTTAAGCACATTTTTGTTGGTCGTGACTAAATCGAAAGCACTTCATCCAGTTTCCATGACATGTTTCCGAGCTGGGAGTTGCGTGTGGATGTCAGTGTGAAATAATAAAACATTGACACTGGGTGCTTCCCACAAACACAACCAGAGCCAGAGGAGCATCCCCTAAAGCAACGAGGTGCTGGGACACATCTCTGTGGTTGGCTTTAATCAGCACAGCGTGAGGAGACACGATTTCAACAACATCAGCTCGGTGTTGGCAGTGGCTCAGGCTGCCCAGAGAGCTCCCTCACCCCTGGAAGTGGTCAAGGCCAGGCTGGATGGGGCTCTGAGCAACCGGGGCTAGTGCAAAGTGGAATGGAACTGGATGGGCTTTAAGGTCCCTCCCAACTTGAATCATTCTGTCATTCTGCTGCCACCATCCACACAGAGCTGTGGCTCCTTGTTAGCTACATCCAGCCCTCCCCGTTTCCCAAAGCCACCTCCAATTCCTCAAACCCTCAAAGCCAGGTGCTGCCCTATAAACACCTCACAGAGCAACCTCGGGGCAAAAGCGATGCTGCAGAAACGCGTGGCGGAGCCGAAAACAGAAGGCGGGGGCGGGGGGGACTTGGGTCGGATGAGTTCCCTGTTTTACTTCCCACGGTGAGCCCCTCCCGTTGCTCTCCGCAGGTGGCCCCTCGTTCGCCAGCAAGCCGACCACGCCGACGGGCATGGGCGGGGGGTTCCCCCCGTCGCCGCAGAAGCCGCCGCCGCAGCCCATGGGTGGCAGCGGGTGGCAGCAGGGCGCGGGCTACGGCTGGCAGGGGGCACAGGCCAAAGGGCAGCCCGGCGCGCCCCACGCCTCCCCCCAGAACAAGCCCAACTACAACGTGAGCTTCTCGGCCACGGGGGCGCAGGGCGAGCGGGGGAAAGGACCCGCTAATGTTGGTAAGAGCTTGGGAATTCAGCATTCAAAGGGTCGGATGATATCCTCTCCCCCGATATCCCCTTGGTTTGCAGGTCAGGGCTAAGCCAGTCAGGCACGGTGATTATTTGGTGCTTGATGCTGTCCTAGATGCTAAATTGTGTTTTGGGGAGTCCTGTATTCCAAATGAGCTTCCAAAATAATCCTGGAAGTGTCCAAGGCAAGGTTGGATGGGGTTTGGAGCAACCTGGGACAGTGGAAGGTGTCCCTGCCTATGGACCTGGATAAACTTTAAGATCCCTTCCAATTCTATAATAATAATAACAACTTAAAAGTAACATTGAGTAACATCTTTCATGAGAATCTACAGGTTCATTAGCACTGGGAGATTGTTAATGTGATTAATCGAAGGATATATCTTATGTAGAAAGCCAATGTTAAATGCACCCATGTCATGATGATAATTTCAAATCTTCTTGGTTTTCAAGATTCCAAGCCCAAAGTGTCTGCAGATTTTGAAGATTTATTATCTGGTCAAGGGTTTAATGCTCACAAGGACAAGAAGGGCCCCAAAACAATAGCTGAGATGAGAAAAGAAGAAATGGCAAAGGAGATGGACCCTGAAAAACTAAAAGTAAGCAAAATTCTTGGTGATGTTCTCCCAGTCATGCAACGTCCTCAACAGACTTAAAACTCCAAGGTTACATTTCTGTCCTCAACCAGACCACATCAACAATGGCTTGCTCAGTGTCCCTGTCTGGGCTGCTGCTCTTCCACAGCACTCCAGCCCCGATTAGCAGGCGCAGCTAATTGAACTAATCCTCTGCCTCATTAATCCTGCCTGCTTTGAAATTCTCTCGTCCCTCCTCAATAAATTGCCAAACTGCAGGTCTCTTATGAAAGGGAAGGGAATCCAGTCTGTCCTGCTCTGGATGTGAAATATGAGACCACAAATTGGAATTACAGGAGAGAGAACTCAGAGGAAAAGCTGCAGCAAAAGCCAAGCAAAGTTCTAGAGAACAGAATGATCCTGTCAAAATTTCCTGGTTTTAGCCTTGTGGAAAGGTTTTAACCTTTGGGAAGTGACAGCAACCACACTGAACACCACCATCAGCCACAACAGCTGGACAGGCCATGGAGTGGGCAGGAGTTTTCCCAGCTCCCATTTTTATCCCCACAAAAGCTGTTGAGTCACTGAAGCTCCCAGCTGATTTGGTCTTCCCAATGTAATTCTCTTTGCTCTGATGCATTTTTATTTCAGTGGGGCAGCTCAGCCTGTAAAATCTATTTATGCTTTGGTTTTCACATTTACATTTTAGCTTAGCTGAGCTTAGTTTAGGTGTGCAAATTAACCTTGCTAAAGAACCAGACAGTTAAACACTTAATTTGTCTTTTGAATATTCCATCAAGCATTACTAAGTCAGTGTTTTTAGCAGGGATGTTGCTCAAAGTCTGTCTTAACTTTTAAGCAGTGATATAAAAATTAAGGACAATTAGACAAAGCTTTTCTGAAGGTTTTCCAAAGCATGGAAAGAAATTTAAGATGCTCCCCGGGGTCACAGCTATTCAAATGAAGAAACTTTGTCCTGGTGGAATATCTAATGTGAGGCATAAATAGAGATGTACACTTTCTGCAGGTGCTGGAGTGGATCGAAGGGAAGGAGAGGAATATCAGGGCGCTGCTGTCCACCATGCACACGGTGCTGTGGGCAGGGGAGACCAAGTGGAAGCCTGTGAGTATGGCAGACCTGGTGACTCCAGAGCAGGTGAAGAAGGTGTACAGGCGGGCTGTGCTCGTCGTTCACCCCGACAAGGTAAGGCTGGGCTGCCCCCAACCCGGGGGGAGACGCCGGCCTTGATTGTAAAGTGTTGGATGGGATCACTGGGTTTATTGCTGCAAACAGCTCTGGAGAAAGTGGGAGCTCAAGGTTTTTGCTGGTTTCTGAAAGTTGGCAACTCTAAACCCTTCCTTGGAAGTGTTCAAGGCCAGGCTGGAGCAACCTGGGATAGTGGAAGGTGTCCCCGCGCACGGAACGATTTAGTCCTTAAGGTCTCCCCCAACCCAAACCAGTCAGGGGTTTTGTGAAACCACTCCCAGCCCCAAGACTGTGCCTGGAACCTGCTGCTTCAAGCAACAGAAATTCAGAGCTCTTGTCACCCTCACTTTGACTCTCAGCTGTTCTGGTGCTGGACCACAGTTCCTGCTAAAGGCGATCCAAATCCAACTCCCACAATGGAACCATCAGCTTGTTTGATTGCCCAGCTTGTGGCTCGTGCTGCTGCCACTTGCTGACCTGGGAGCCACGACTCCATCTGGGACACCCCATGGGGAGGAGGAAGCTTCCACTTGGCAGGGAATGAGGGCCCTGAGAGTCTCAAGGCTTGGCAGGATGTGGGCTGCCCAAGGTTTGCAGGAGTTCTGATTCCATCCAGGAATTGTGTCAGGTGGCAGCTCTTCCCCCGCCATGCAGGTAAAATTCCCCTCCCAATGCCAAGGTTGTATTTATTATTTAGAAGGTTACATTTGTTATGCCCATGGGGCAGTGCTTTATCCCACTCTGGGGGTTGTCAGCTCTGAGAGGCAGCAAAGCCAAGAAATTCTTAAGGAAAGCAGCCCTCCAGAGTAGCTTATTTTTGTCAAAGAAAAAGTGAAAATTCGTGGAACTGCTTGGGAATCCACTCATGTGCCAGCTGTTGTGGTTGGGTTTGGGAGCTCTGACACCCCTCTTCTCTCTCTGGTTTTATTCCAGGCTACTGGGCAGCCATATGAACAATATGCAAAGATGATATTTATGGAGCTAAACGATGCCTGGTCAGAATTTGAAAACCAAGGACAAAAACCCTTGTATTAGGTACTTTCTCAGCCTCCACCCCAGACCCGTGCTAGTGCTTATATAGTCTCTTGTCACAAATGTCACAGATCAACCAAACTCTGGCTGGAAATTCAGAAGTTTCAGAAAACTAAGAGCCTAATACTTATCATGAAGAACATGAGAAAGCTTTCCTAACACTTGTCTCCAGAATCCTGAGCTCAGAGGAACTCTGGCCACCTGGCTCGCCCTACCAGAGCCACAGGGTACCAGTTTCTGGTAACTTTTCTATTTTATTTTGGATTCCAGTGGGACAAGAGAGAACATGTACTGGGAAAAGGTGGAACTGGTCTGTCTCCAACAAAGTGTAGCTGGTGAATTTCCTACTTTTTTCTTTTGTGAGGTGTGATACGGCAGTGCTTCAGTTGAGTTCAACAACTGCTGGTGAGGCCCAAACTTTGATGTGCATTTTTTTTTCTCCTGGGTTTGGATCAAATTATCCAATTGAAGTGCTCAGCCGTGGTTTAGGCACACTCCTAACAGTCACCACTTGCTGCTTAATTGCTCATCTAGTGTAGTCTGGCTGAATAGAGCCAAAGCTGAATCCTGGGTTGGGTTAGTGTGGCAGCTGCCCGCTGCTTTTGCATTAATGCTGTGCTTCACCTCCCAGTCCCGCAGTGAAACGTGCAGGCAGAACTCCTCAGCGAGTGCTTTGGAAAGCAAGCAACGAGCCCTTGATTCAACAGCCCCTTGTTGGTTTGTTAAGCAGCAGTTTTGGGGGGGAAGGTGAATCCACCTTGTCCAGGTGAGGAATGAGCACGTGCTGCATTTCCCATGGTTCTCATCAGCAGCTTGAAACCATCAAAGAAATACCAACAACTTAAAATTCTGCTGGAAAGGTTTAGAAACTTCCCAGTTTCTAGGTAACACTTCCCCTCCTGAGGATTCAGAACTTTTTGCAGCCCACTTGCATCACCCTTATGCCTTTATCAGCTCCAGAGCACTTGGCCAAGGCTCTTGGCAGGCTGAAACCTGTTGCAACTTCATTTTTCAGATCGTGGTGTACGAGCTGTCACACAGACATCCACAGACCAGGTCTGATTTCTGAGGTCACTCCAGTGCAAATTGATTATCTTAAAAGTTTCTATTGGACCAAAGCAATAACAACACAAGGAAATCTCTCTGTTGCTGAAGCTGAAGCAGCTTTCCTAGTTCAAAAGCGAGTTGAAATTCAAACTTCACCCCAAATTCTGGCATTCTTTTGTAGAGTAACTAAAGCTAGCAGTTCATTTACCAACACCTATCTGCGTTTGAGGGATACGCAGAAGATGGGCAGGAAATGATGTGTATTTACTGCCTGAGGAACAGGTTGCCATCGGATGTGAGTCTTGAAGGCTGGTGGTTTTTCAAGACAATCCACTACTTGTTGCACTTACCTTTTCAAGTGGCAAAGCTATTACTGCAAAGACAGTGTGTCAAAGTACATGGCTTTCTGTATAAAACTCATCCTTTTGTTGTACTGGTCCATTATTTACTGCCATTAACTGAAAATGTGAAACCAACACATAGGTCTCCTTTTATATAAAAGACCTTAAGATAATAGTAACAAACTGGATGTTATTTATTAATGTTTTGATCCAGTATGTGCTTGTCTTATTTAAAGAGATAACTGGAATGTGAATCATGTTCCTGTGATTTGTTGGTTTATTGTTTCTCATTCACATTTGTAGATATTGTGACCTATGCCTATATAATAAAAAAGGATCTCATTACTATAACGTACTTTTTTTAATGATGAAAACCTCATTAGCTTTGTATCGAGTTTGTCACGGCACATAACTCTGGATACTCATCCATTCACAAAATACAAATCCATCATTAAACTTTACCAAAAAAAAAACCAAACCCACAAACCCTCTACCCCACTTAAGCTTTGTTACTTCCATCCCTCATCTTTTTATGGATGCATGAAAGTATTAGGATGTATGTATATCCAAGTAGTGAACTCAAAAAACCCCATTCTTGTCATATCTGGTAGTGACAGAGGTTATCAATGTTCAGGTTTACCGTTTGACTAAATTATTGTAATTTTTGTAAATACGGTATATACTCGAGGAAATCGTGACTGGTCTAAAACATTTGTATATACATTAAAAAGCTCAAATTAACTTACTCAGGTATCTTTTGTGCTTGTGACCACGAGGTTCAAGTCCCACATCTGCTCCTGTGCGAGGGGTGGTGAGCCCTGGCTGGGTCAGTTTTGGCATTCCAGGTGCTTTTCCCAAATCATAGGGAAACAACTTGGCATTGCTGTTCTTAGGCTGCTGCCTTCAGAGACCCACAGCCAAACGAGTCAGCGAACACAAATTTTTCAGGTTTTTTTCGAAGCATTTAATGGATTAAGCCTGTTTTAATTAGCCTTCTGGCTCAAAGCAATTTAAAATAATGAGAAGTGGGAAAAAATACGGATCAGGGAACATATAAAGAGAAGAGCTGAGGAGGGAGGTATCTGAAGAAAAACTCCCTGGGGAGCATTATTGAGAATGTTGTGCAAAATCTCCCTGTAAAAGGCTTTTCTTGGGACAAAAATGCTGTTGTTGGGTCAAAAATGTTGCTTTTTGGAGCAAAAATGCTGTTCTTGGAGCAAATATGTTCTTCTTGGGGCAAAAAGACTGTTCTTGGGACAAAAAGACTGTTGGTTCTTCTTGGGCAAAAAGGCCACCGCTGAATTAATAAGGCTGTTCTTGAGTAGAAAGGCCATTGTTGGGGCAAAACCGCTTCTCTTCGGTCAAAAATGGGAGCTCCAAAGCGTCATCTCAAAAAGCCAAGGCTTGAAAGAGACTGCTTTAAAAAAAAGCTATGTCTTTCTTAGTGTGGATTAGCAGAAGGGTGGATGTTGTAGGCCCTGAGGCGGCCTGGCTTCAGGCAAACGGGCGCCCGGCTCCATTTTTTGGGGTGAAAACAGCGATTTTCAGGCGTACCCACGAAACGGCAGCGCCTGAGGGGCGGGGGCTCTTCAAAGCGGTGTTTATGGATTCAAACGGCGGCTGCGCACAAATACACGCTCCTTACGCACATATATGGATTTAATGCACACACATACACATTTACAAAACTCATACACGGGTTATAGATTAAAACAAACCCGCTCATTTGCGAGGGTGACGTCCGTTAAGCCCCACCCCGGGGCCGTCCCCTCAGGACGCCCCGCCCCCTGCCGCGAGCGCGGGCGTGGCGGGAAAGGGCGGTCCCGCGCGCCGTCTGCCCTTTTAAAGGCTCGGTCACGTGACGCGGGGAAAGGGGCGGGGTCCGAGGGCGGAAGTCGCGCGGTGCCAGCGGAGCCCGGACATGGCGGGTGTGAAAGGTACCGGGGGCTCCCTGTGAGGGAGCGCGCCCCGGGCAGCGCCTCAGCGCGGGTTGGGCGGCTGGGAATGGCGGGGAGGGATGCCCGGCACCGGGGGAGGTGGTACCCGGCCCCCGGTGAGGCGGGGAGGGATGCCCGGTGCCCGCCTCACCGCCCGCCCTGTGCCGTTGCAGCTCTCGTGGCCCTGTCCTTCAGCGGAGCCATCGGGCTGACGTTCCTCATGCTGGGCTGCGCCCTGGAGTACTACGGGTGAGCGGGCCGGCGCCCTTCCCAAAGCTTCTCCTGTTTAAAATGCAGTAATTAAGGCGTTTCTCTCGTTTCATGGAGCTGTTGGCTCTTGCAGCCCCCCCGCTTCCAGGCTTTTGACACGTGGCAGTTTGTTGTGATTAAACATCACTTCCTTAGGCGGTATTTGCATTTCCGTTCAAAGAAAAAGATTGCAAGCAGCTCTGTGCTGCTTCAGGAAGAGCAGTGCCACCTTGCTAAACTGTTTTTGATCTCACACAAGCATTGTTCCTCAATTTCCTGTTTCTTTGAACAATCCTCCCACAAGTTTCCATGTGGGATGTCCCCACCCATGGCAGGGGCTGGAACTGGATGAGCTTTGAAGGAGTTTTGCCATTCCAGCCCAAACTATAATCCTGTGATTCTGTGTCTGTAACGCTTTAAAAATCCAGAGGAGGCTGGTGAGAGCTCTGACACAGAGATGAGATGCAAGGGTGTGCCTGCTTTTATCCCTGTAATTTGGGAAAGCTGCTCCTCTCCTGCTTCAGTGCATTTCTTGCTCCCTCTGTGGTCAGAGCTCAGTCAGCAAATGATTCAAAACTGAATGCAGAAGTAAAATAAATCAACACTTGCTCGTGTGAGAGGGTGGATGCTGCTCCATCAGTGCAGGAATTGCCCTATTTTGGGTGGAATCTTCTGATGAATCCACTTTTGGAGCCAAAAAGTAGGATTAGGAGTATTGCACCAACTTCCTGACTGAAGTGGCTGTTTTAACTGATGATGCTTTTCTTTTTTCCCCCTGCCCAGTGTGTACTGGCCCCTGTTTGTGTTAATATTTTACTTCATCTGCCCCATTCCCCACTTCATTGCCAAGAGAGTGGGTGATGACAGTGATGCAGCCAGCAGTGCCTGCAGGGAGCTGGCCTATTTCTTCACCACAGGAATTGTTGTCTCTGCCTTTGGATTGCCTATCATCCTTGCACGGGTGGAAGCAGTAAGTCCTTGCTCATTTTCATTCTCAGGCACCACTTACTGGATATCATCTTTAGTGCTGCTTTTATTTCATTATTGTGCTGCCCCCAGGTGAAAATAATCCACTGAAATTTGCCTTTTTGAGCTGAAAGAAAAGAACTCACATGACTGAAAAGTTTTGAGCTGGTTTTTTTTCCCCTCCAGCCTTGTTTTGGTCCAACACAAGATAATATCTGCTCCTCCACCTCATGCCTCTCTGTCTCATGACCCTTTGCATCACTTCTTGCTCCAGCTTCCTTTTTTTCCTCTTGGAATGTCTGCTTTCTCCATTTAGGATGCTGCAAACTTGGGGAGTGTTGGGAGTTAAAAGATAAAAGGCCAAGCCTCCAGAGCTGCCCTTGTAGCTCTCAAAGCCTTTCCCAAGCTTTGGCCCCTCAAAGCCTGAGGAAACTCTGCCTCAGTTCTTTCCTCTCTGCTTTCTGAACTGCTGCCCACTGGTGAGATTTGGGTCACATTTGTCTGAAAGGCAAAGAATTCCCCCTGTCCCAACCACCCAGTGATGTTTTACTGAGTCCTGTTGGTTTTCCCCTTCACTTTCAGGGGGGAAAATTAAATTCCTTTAATTTGAAAGGAATTTAATAAGATTCTTTCATTTTGTGTACTCGCTCTGAATTTATTTGTAATGCCCAGTTCCCCTGATATTTTTATTTTGGAGTTGTGGCCTGGCAGCAGCAGAACAACCACGAGAGGGAACTCTCAGTCATGTATTTTAAGAGTAAATGTTGCTTATTTAAGTAAATTACTTGTGCAGCTCATTAAAAAAAACCCAAACCTGTTTACTTTTAAATCCACATTTTCCATGCCTGTCACTTATTTAAAAGGAGATCTTTGGATTTTGTTGCATGGCAATGAAAGGAGAGCACTAATTTCACCAGATTTCTCTCTGATTTAGGTGTGTTTTAATGATTTGTAAGGCAAGTCATCATTTTCTTCTAAATCCTAGCAGTAGCTTGGCTGAAGTGTTTATCAGTAATACCAGTGGCTGCTAATTGAATAATTAGTCACACCAATTGAGCTGTTCATTGTTTGCCATTTCTTCTTTTAGCATCTTTCTGTAGCATTTGGGTTTTTTAGCATTTTAGCTGATCTAATGCCTAGAAATAAGTGCCCTGAGCATTTCATCCAAGAGCTGCTTTGACTGTTCCATTTCTTGCATTTCAGATCAAATGGGGAGCCTGTGGCCTGGTGCTGGCTGGCAATGCAGTCATTTTCCTTACTATTTTAGGCTTTTTCCTTGTGTTTGGCAGAGGAGATGACTTTAGCTGGGAGCAGTGGTAGGAGCTGGCTCTGGTGCTGGTAATTTGGAATATTTTACAGCTTTTTACCCCCCCTGTTCTGTCTGTATGTATAATGTGTGTGGTATGTTATCAAATCCACGTGGCTTTACATCATCACTGAATTATTGGCTTTCTTAAATGCACTTCAGCCAAAGGGACCTTGCTGACAGTTGGCTTGAAGTAGTCACTAAAATCTGGGATTCTTATGAGTTTATCCTTGAAGAAGTTTACAAAACATAAGCAGTTTTACTCATTTTTCACTGTATTTGCATTAATTTTTGGTTTCATTGCAGTGTCTTTGAGCCATTGGTCACTGTTCCTGTTGGGTTTTTAACCATTTAATCAAAGAATTATATAAAGATGATCCTAATTGGGAGTAAACTTGATTGATTCAACTTGGTCAATCTTTCTGCTTTAATTAGGATGAGTTAGTATTTCATTTACATCTCATTAATTGTAATTTGAGAAAAATTGTCATTTTTCTTAATGATATAAAGCCAAATGTAAATGATGTCAACTCTTTACTCCCTAATGAAAGGAAAAGAAAATAACCCTGGTTAAAAACCCTTCCACTTATGTTTGTTTAGAGATAATTTTCTCCCCACAAAGATGTTTTCTGTCCCTATTCAATTTAAAAATTGTGGCTATATCTAGGGAATAATAGATTTTAATGCATCTTAAAGCTGACATGACTTCTATGAAGGTTCACAAAAGGAGAAACTACCCTCAGGACACTAAAAATCACAATTTAGTGTTCAGCTCTATATTTTTATGGGTGTGAATTGCAAGGAATTGAGTGTTCTGCTGGGTAGGATTTCTTATTTCCTCCTTGCTTTTAAAACTCTTCTTCAGCTCCTATTTTTTTTTTGTCTGGAAGAAGGTTGTTATTACATTTAAACACTATCTTTTTAAATAGCATTATCCTAGTAAACATTTAAATAACTACACTTAAGCAAATATCATTTCATTACTTTGGTTTTGTAAGGATAGAGGGAATGGTCAGTAATTAATTACATGAGCACTCTGAAATGGGGCAGAAATAGTTTTGTGGTCCCCAGTCATGGGCTATGGCTCAAGCAGGGATGGAAAATGGAGTTTCAGGAAGGTTAATTCCATGTTTTCCATGGAAATTTCAGCTGTGTGAGAAGGAGCAGTTGAGGAGCTGCATTTTATGTTGAAGGCTTTCCAGGCTGTCTCCTGCTAAAAGAGGAATTAACATTAAAGGACAGTTCTTTTCTGGATGTTAATGCTGCATCCAAGACACTGCAGGATAAACTGAGAAAAGTCCTGGGAATAACAAATTATCTGAGTGTCTTCTTCTGCTTTTGATGAAATCTCTTGGAACTGGGGAAATTACCTGTTTTAATGATAAACCAAATTTTTCAGATTAAACATCATTTCCATGTTTAAATCCTGCTTTGATTTTAAAGAAAATGCCTTTTTCCCTATAGAGTGACATTTTTCACTCAATGATGAAGCAAAGCAGTGAAATGAAACCCAGTCAGTGCCTGATGATAAATTCTTAATGCCATTGCTAACAATTCCATTTAACTCCTCTTGGATTGGGGTTGGATTCTGGAGAGCTTTGACTCCTTTTTTGTACCAAAGTCTGCAATAGAAATCTACAAAACTACTCAATTACTGATGGACTTTTGGGGAGGAAAACCAGCTGAGATTGAATTTTTCCTTAAAAGAAATCCTTCTTTGTGGGCTCTGCTGTAGTGTGTGACAGGAGCAGTGAACAAGGACAATCTGCAGTGACCAGGAGGAGCAGAAAATGCTGGTTTAAATTGCTTTTTTGCCAAATTTTTCTGTTGTACTGTATCCCCTTTGGGCTGGTGGGTACCTCGTGGGTGGTTGAGTGGAGAAGGTCAGTGCTTTTTTATTATTATTTTTATTATTATTATTATTATTTGGAAGTAGCTACGTGCACTAATCCCTAATGTGAATGTCATGCAGTTTTCCCATGGCCTTTCCATTTATATGTTTAAAATTGTGTTGAAATCATGGAGATCTTCCTTAACCTCTGTAAAGCAAATTTACTTTGTTATCAAATATGGGAAAAAATAATATTTCAGTGGGGTCTTTTCTCCAGAGCTTCACTGCCAGTGAGCTCTGATGGTTCTGTACTGGGAATTCTGTCCCATCCCTCCAGTGGGAATTCACTGTGCTTTCTCTGGAATGGTTTTCCTGTGTGGAAGTGAATACTGTGTATCCAAAGTGCCTTGACTTCCACACAACGCTGATTTTTGTGGATGCACCTACGTGGCAAGATCAGTGTTCCATAAGCAGCTGGAAATCTGGGGCTGTGTTTTCCAAAGCTTCCTTGTTGGCTAATCCTGTTCCCTGTCTTTGGGAATGCAGTGCAGCTTTTGTACCTTTTGTAAACAGTTTTTATCTCCTGTCATTGCCATATCCTTGAGATCATGAAGTATTAAAACACGGACATTGAAAGATATTCTACTTTTCTTTCCGAGTTGCCTACTCAAACTGACTTTTGGAATTGTCTAATAAACATACCTGATGCTTAAAGATTTGTCTGTCTCAAATTTCAAGAGGTGACAAGAAGACAAGTGTGGGGGGAAGGTAAAACGTGTCCAATGCTGCTTTCCTGATGGAAATGGACAATTCCAGGAGCCATGGAAGTGGAATTAATGTAGAATGTGTTGGAGAGGGAAAGGATCATCACTGATCTCTTGTGTACGTGGTGAACCTGGGAGGTTTTTAAAAGCATTCCATAAAATAGATGGGATGTAAGATGGGATGTTGAGCTTTTCCACATCCCTTTCTTCCATGGAGTCTGGAGTCAAATCTCTTCTCTGTCAGCAGGGCAGGGATGCAGAGGGCATCAGAGCTCTCCTTCCCTTCCAGGTCACTTCTCCTGGTATTAAGGTGATGAAAACATTGAAGTGGGGAATTCTGATCTCCCCAGAGCTTGGGAAAATGGAGTTACAGAATCCCCCTCCATCAGGAGGTTTGTGGTGTCTGCTTGGAAAACTGGAGCTTTCTTTTCACAGCATTCCCACCTTGAGTGCAAGGCTTTGGAGAAGGTGAGTGTGGATCAGAGAGCTGCTGGCTGTGCACAGGGAATGTTTGGGAGTGCTGTTCACCTTGGGCAGAGCCACTTCAGCTCTAGGCTTGGTCCTGAGCTCCCTTTCTTACCCTGCTGCTGGATTTGGGGCTGGTGTCTGTGTGGGGTGACTGATTTCCTATCCCACCTTTGTTCAGTTGCTTTTCTTTGGTTATTCCCTGTCACATCCACTGAGTTGGATTAAAAAGAAACAGTCTGGTACTGGATTTGTGGGTTCTTCAATCCTCTCAGAAGCTGGTGACCTTCCTGAGCCGTTGTTACAACTTCCTGAAACCTTTGAACAGCCTTTAACCCCATAAAATGAGTGTAAGCTCCTTAACACGGGGTGACACCCAAACAAAGTGTCCTGGTAAGACACGTTTCAAATTGTGGTGTTAAAGATGGGAAGCTCAGAAATGAGCTTTGTAACCCTGATCTCCATTCTGAGCTCAGCAGGACTTCTCAGATCCTCCTGTTTGCTCTGCAGGGATTCTTTCTGGCCTCTGATCAGGGATGGCCAGAGCCTCTCATTAAGCTGGATGCTCACCAGGTACTAATGAGCCATTGATTTGTTTCAGTGGCCCCTGCAAACACATGAGCAGTTCCCACTGCAGGCCTTTCCAGAGAAAAGCTGATAAAATGGGTAAGGAAGCATTGGCTGCTGGATTGGGATCAAATTTTAAAGAGCAGCTGGAGACGTTTTCTCCAAAGGCCTGTTCTGTATTTATCTTGTTTTATTAGTTTGCTTCTGCCCTTCATTTTCAGGTTTGGTTCAGCTGTCTCTGGGTTATATTAAAAATGGGTTGCAGGTGTTTATTCCCCATGACCAGGACTTATTTTGTTCTAATGGAATTATGACTTCCTGTAGAATAGTTCTAGATTGTAACAAATATCCTGGATATTCATCTTTCTAATGGACTGGTTGGTCCCTGCTTCCTGTCCCAGCCCTTGGCTGCCTGTGCAGGAGATTCCACACTTGGAGTTCCCTCTGGAGGTCCTGCTGGGGAGACAACAGGGATTATACAAACATCCCTCTTTTCCCTCAGAAAATTCTTAGGGAACAGGTAGAAGATTGTTCTCCACGTGAGACTCAACCCGTGGCTTTCTTTAATGGAGTAATTTAGATGTAGTGAGCAGAACTGTGCAAAATGACACATAATATTAGTAATAATTACACATAGTGTTAATAATTAATGCANTTGTAACAAATATCCTGGATATTCATCTTTCTAATGGACTGGTTGGTCCCTGTAACAAATATCCTGGATATTCATCTTTCTAATGGACTGGTTGGTCCCTGTAACAAATATCCTGGATATTCATCTTTCTAATGGACTGGTTGGTCCCTGCTTCCTGTCCCAGCCCTTGGCTGCCTGTGCAGGAGATTCTACACTTGGAGTTCCCTCTGGAGGTCCTGCTGGGGAGACAACAGGGATTATACAAACATCCCTCTTTTCCCTCAGAAAATTCTTAGGGAACAGGTAGAAGATTGTTCTCCACGTGAGACTCAACCCGTGGCTTTCTTTAATGGAGTAATTTAGATGTAGTGAGCAGAACTGTGCAAAATGACACATAATATTAGTAATAATTACACATAGTGTTAATAATTAATGCACATTATATGTGATAATAAACCTTCCTTTTGCAGTTCTGCATTCAGGGAAGACTTCTGTGAAATGATTGTAAGAGGAATTTCAAATCAGCCCAGGTGTTGGCATCTGACCCTCTCATATTTTTTTAGCTCTTTGCCTGCCCACAGCCAAACTGGTGGAAATTCCCTGGTGGAAACTGCCTGTGTTACATCGTTACATGTTTTTAATTGCATGTGTTCTTGGGGGATGGTGAGAAAATGAATTGCTCAGTGTTGTGGAGTTCAAAAAAAAAACAAAGCAGAAAGCAAAGCAATGTGCAAAGCAGCACATTCAGGCTGGAGTTTTATATTGTTTGAAACCCTTAAAAGGAGAATAATGCTGAGGTCCAGACAGCAATGTTGATGTCTCTGGTAGGCCCAAGGGGTCATTTCAGGTTATCAAAACCTTTGAATTTTGATTTATCACTGCTTGGAGCTTCATTTCCCAGTGCCCTGACTGTGCTGCTTTCCTGTTCTTGGCCCATGTGAATAAATGGCAGATGCTGCTTGGGTGTTTTTGGGTTTTTTCCAGGATTTGGGGACAAGTTAAAGGGTGTTTAAAGTGCCTTTGAAAGCAGGACTTGAATAAGAGGCTTGAGGGTGACATTTGTATTTTCTGTTGGGGCTGTTTGATCTGGGGTTGTGATTTTGCTGCTCTGGTATTTCCCAGTATAAGAGGAGCCTTTGTTCCCAGTTTTCCATCTTTAAAGGGAAAAAAAAACCCAACCAAATCAACAACCCTTTGCACCACCCAGAACCAAAAGCTGCAAGAGTTGTCACTTTCTGGCTGCTGATCAGATTGTCCCTTAGGAAGCTGGTGGGAGTTTGGGATCAGGAGGGATGAAAGCCTGACCCAGCTGGGTTGGTGACCCCTCTGAGGGGCTGGGATTTCTGCCTGTGCCTCACAGGAATGGGCTGTGGGATCCACAAACCCCTGCTTAGACACAGGGAGGGGATTGTCCAGCTCATCCTTGTTCCTAGGAGCACAATTTGGTGTCACCCCGTGTGGGCAGGGTTTTGTCACCAAACAAATGATTGCAGGGAGACATGCAGATGTTTTCAACAGCTCCAGGGTGATCAAACCATTTCCCATATAAAAAATCCCCAAAGAAAACTCTGCTCTGTTTCATTTTAACAGATCAAGAAATGCAGAATATTTCTCCTGCTTACAGAAATAATTTTTACCTTTTAAATCAGATTCTACAAACTAATGTAACTTAGCCAGTTCAGAGTACACTGGGTTTTTTTCCCATTCCTTTAAAGATTGCATTCCTAACAAATATTTTGCTGCTTAATTAAAATCTACAGCAGAAAATAAATCAGTTTTCATGGATCTCTTAATAGCCAGGCAGTCATTAGAAACAATTTCCAAGTGCCCAGCCGTTGTCTGGGAGTCTCAGAAGTGAGGAACGTGGGAAGTTAATTAGGATTTAGCCAATATCCTCAATTAGGATTGGGATTATTCTCCTCCCTTTGGACACCTGAAGATCATCACAGGTTTCTCTGTTTCTCTGCTCTTTTACAGGGCTTGATTTGTCATATTTGGAAGGTTTTCAATGTCAGAACAATTCTTGTGAAACATAAACCCCTCATCAGTGTTACTGGTTTTTGAAAAGAAAGGTGTTTGTTTTACTGTGTGATGTTTTGAGATGGTTTCTCAAGCTTTGTGGGCTGTGAGGTATTTTTAAAATGTGGCCTTTGATTTAGTGTGAAAAATGATCCAATTAACTTAATTCTCATCTTGATGCAGTGATGCTTCTGACAAGTGATGGAACTCACAGTGAATGACAGCACTGCTCCCTTTTCCTTTGGCGATGGGAATAATTAAAACAGAAATAAAGTCAGTTTGAGGGGCTCATTTCCAAATAGATCCCAAACTTTTGGATTTCTTTGCAGGATTTTAAGTACCTCAAAGGGCAAAACCAATTTTCTGCCACTGAAGTGTTTTTATTGCCCACAGCTTTTCAGTTTTGTGTGAGGTGCTCCAAGTTCCTGCAATAATTGTATTTTCTGCTCTGTAATGGGCAGGTAATGAGGTAAACTCATTTTGAGGGTCAGTCAACACCCGATTTCCTGTAGCACTTTCAGTAATCTCATTAAATTAACAGGAGCTAACTGTTAAATGGCAGTAATAGGTCATTCCTTAGGGCTGTATTTTTATTTGGAGACTGAGTGTGGCAGCAAGATTTAGGCTGGTTTGGTCCCATGTCAACCTCAAACCTCCTGCCCCCAAATGAAACCTTTTGAAATTAACGTTATTAATCAAGTTTAATAGTCCATTGTCTCTCTTATTAACCCATGCACAAGGAAATTGGAGTGGTGATGTGGAGGGCAAGAGCTGATGTTGAACTGGGATGATTCAGGGGTGCTCAGATATCCTGCAGCCAGGCCCAGGATGGGAGAACTCTGCATTAAATAAATCAGTGTGACCTTTCTGAAGGGAAAACCTGTCTGCACTGAATAATCAAATCAGCTTTGTGTTTGACAGCCTTCAAGGGGAGACCTTTTGCCACAAACACCCGATCAACAGGAGGGAGTTTGGAGATGCAGAGCGTCTCTAAAAGTCCCAAAATGACATTTTAGACGGTGCAGGGCCTGGGATGTGAATGGAGACTGGAGTGTGTTGTGTGTTTGAACGTTCTGCTCCTCCTCGTGTGGTCTGCACAGCTCTGGGAGGGCTGGGATTCCTGGCTGATTTCCTTGGAATTCTGCTTTTTGGGGAGATCCTTGCCCTGCTCATTTCCACCTCCTCCAGCCCCTGCAGTGCCTTTGCCTCCCCCTCCTCCTGCAGCAGCACCTGGCAAAGGCTGCTGGTGCTGAGGGGGGGAACATTCCCATGTGGAATTCCTGGGGGAAAGGCACCAGCAAACAGAGCTCCATGTGCCAGGTGCTCCCAGCCTGCTCCAGAGGCACCAAAACCTGGGAATGGCTGTCCCAGGCAGTGCTGCTCCCTTTTTTCTGCTAAAACCTGGGAATGGCTGTCCCAGGCAGTGCTGCTCCCATTTTTCTGCTAAAACCTGGGAATGGCTGTCCCAGGCAGTGCTGCTCCCATTTTTCTGCTAAAACCTGGGAATGGCTGTCCCAGGCAGTGCTGCTCCCATTTTTCTGCTAAAACCTGGGAATGGCTGTCCCAGGCAGTGCTGCTCCCATTTTTCTGCTAAAACCTGGGAATGGCTGTCCCAGGCAGTGCTGCTCCCATTTTTCTGCTAAAACCTGGGAATGGCTGTCCCAGGCAGTGCTGCTCCCATTTTTCTGCTAAAACCTGGGAATGGCTGTCCCAGGCAGTGCTGCTCCCATTTTTCTGCTAAAACCTGGGAATGGCTGTCCCAGGCAGTGCTGCTCCCATTTTTCTGCTAAAACCTGGGAATGGCTGTCCCAGGCAGTGCTGCTCCCATTTTTCTGCCAAAAAAACCTGGGAATGGCTGTCCCAGGCAGTGCTGCTCCCATTTTTGTGCTAAAACCTGGGAATGGCTGTCCCAGGCAGTGCTGCTCCCATTTTTCTGCTAAAACCTGGGAATGGCTGTCCCAGGCAGTGCTGCTCCCATTTTTCTGCTAAAACCTGGGAATGGCTGTCCCAGGCAGTGCTGCTCCCATTTTTGTGCTAAAACCTGGGAATGGCTGTCCCAGGCAGTGCTGCTCCCATTTTTGTGCTAAAACCTGGGAATGGCTGTCCCAGGCAGTGCTGCTCCCATTTTTCTGCTAAAACATGGCAATGGCTGTCCCAGGCAGTGCTGCTCCCATTTTTGTGTAAAAACCTGAGAAGGGCTGTCCCACGCAGTGCTGCTCCCATTTTTCTGCCAAAAAAAATTGGGAATGGCTGTCCTAAGCAGCGCTGCTCCCATTTTTCTGCTAAAACCTGGGAATGGCTGTCCCAGCAGTGCTGCTCCCATTTTTGTGTAAAACCCTGGGAATGGCTGTCCCCGGCCGTGCTGCTCCCATTTTTGTGTAAAACCCTGGGAATGGCTGTCCCCGGCCGTGCTGCTCCCATTTTTGTGTAAAACCCTGGGAATGGCTGTCCCCGGCCGTGCTGCTCCCATTTTTGTGTAAAACCCTGGGAATGGCTGTCCCCGGCCGTGCTGCTCCCATTTTTGTGTAAAAACCTGAGAAGGGCTGTCCCACGCAGTGCTGCTCCCATTTTTCTGCCAAATAAAGAGGGAACAATTTCAGAATCCAGCATCCAAGTGTTCCCACCCTCCCATAAATCTGAGGGCACAGCATCCCTGCCAGTCCCTCTCACAGGCATTTCCCCCCTTTTTGGTGGGGCTCTGTGTCCTTGACCCTTTCCCTGCTGTCAGAATTCCAGGATCATCCCTTCACTCACACTTCCTCCGTGCCAGCACTCTCTGGACACATCATTCCCACCCCAGAGGGATCCATCTGCTTCTTGTTCTTGCCTCTTCCCATATCTTCCCTTCCTAGCCCACTTTTTCCTCTTTTCCCACCACACACTCAATAGGCCTGTGTTTTTTCCCCTCATGCAATCCCTTCTCACCTATTATTATCTAGAAAACAAGCAGAAAATCAACATCTCAGCAGATGGATCCAGCCATTCCACAATCCAGCTAAACAGGGATGAAATGCTGCCACATTTTGCACACTGAACCCGAAATGTTCCAAGGATTTACCCCAAAATTAGTGCCCAAACTTGTGCTTAGTAGGAGCTAAAAACTGGACACTATTCCAGCACTTCCCTTGATGTTTAGGTGAAATAATCTGATTTTTGAGAATAATGCAGCTGAAAAGAGCCATGATAGATGTGTGAGGTTGTCTCTTATTTAGGAATTTTTTTTCCCTTTTGGGATGGTGGGACAAGGTGGGGGGAGGATCCTTGTAGCCATTTTCAAACTTCCCCTGCTCTAATAAATAAATGGTGGCATTTTTAAAGAACTTTAGGGCCCCTTCCAACCCTTCCATGATTTTCATTTATTGTGGGCATGAGTAGATGGGGTTTCTATCTCATGTTGGATGAAACTCATCACTGAGATATAAACATTCAAGTGAAATCCTCTCTCCACAGCCAAAACCACAAAAGTGGTCTCAGTTTGGATTAAACCACCCCTTTGATTTTTTTTTCTGAGTCTGGGACTATCACAAACCGATTTTTTGACAGATTTAGAAACATTTAAATGGATAAAAAGCCTGGAATTTTAATTTTTTATTTTTGAAATGAAGGCGTTTGTTCAAAATACCTTCTCCATTTCTGCAGCATTTCTGTCTGTGCCAGCCCTGTGCTGTGAATTCCTGGCCTCTGTGTGAGATCCCACTCGAGAGCCCAGATTGGTGCCAGCTTTTCTGAAGTGCTGCTGGAAATAGATTCCCATCACCACCCCCCAAGGGAAAAAGTCGTGGTGTTTACTTTTCTCCTCCCTGAGATGGAGCTGAGTGTGTCATCCTGGCAGGGACTGTGGGGATAACAGACCAAACAACGCTTTGGAATCTAAAGTAAATCCTGGTTTTTTCATGGATGTGACATCAGCAAAGCTGGCTTTACATGGCCAGCAGTGTTTGGGTTTGTTCCACATCCCATCCGTGCACGTTTTCACTAAAATCTGATTTCAAATGGTGCACATCAGGAAGAAAAATAGAAGGAAAATCAAGTGAAGCCGTTGGAGAGGTGTCTGATGGCTCCGAGTTTCCTTCTCTCTTCCCATTATCCTCATTTTCCAGCTGGGAATTCCTGTTAAAGACATGCACAACTAAAAATTCTTTTTAGGGGAATTGAGAACCCTGGAAGGTTTCTTTTCCTCATCCAAAGAGGAAATTTGCACACGTTTTGCTGTGTAAATATTCTGGTGCTGTTGAGTGAAAGCACAGTTGGACCAGGAAAACCTCATGGAGGAGCAGAAAACCAAAATTTGTCTTATTAGAAGGAATTGTAGAGTCCTGGAATGGTTTGGCTTGGAAAGGACCTTAAAGCCCATCTCATTCATGGCAGGGACACCTCCCACTAACCCAGGTTGCTTCAAGAGTCCCACCTGGCCTTGGACAATTCCAGGGATCCAGCGTGGATTTCCCCACGCTGCAGTTTCCTTTTTGTGCAATCCTTGTTCTCCCTGGCACCAGGAGTGCTGTTCCCACACACAGGGCTTAGTCACTGCCAAGCCAGCCAGCTCAAATATATCCTCATTTCCAAGCTGAGAAGGAAAACACTCGGAAAAAAAGGAAATTATTTATTAGACAACAGGTTTGCCGTGTAAAATATCGGCGTGAAGCACCAAGGTGAGCAGAGCAGATTGGTTTTCTGTACCTCAGAGGCAGCATGAGCACACCCTCTGATGTAAATGTTACTATAGTAACAGTGGTTTTATTTAAAAGCCCATTAAATAGACATATCAAACACATCCAGCCTGTCAAAATGAAAGTTAAACTGCACAGCCTGCTGCTTCAAGGATCACTTCTCTTTTTTTGCCAAACTTGTCTGTTTTGCTGCAATTTCCCCCTTGAATGCACTCAGGATCCTCTTGTTGCCAAATGACACTGTGGCACTTGGGAAATGAGCTGCACTAATGGTGACAGCACTAATTACATGGCACCTCTCGTGCAGCCATGTGGAGGCTTAAAAAGGGATGGAAATTCCTTCTGGGGAATTTGCTGTAGATCATTCCCTGCTGCCTCCCTCAAAAGCTTGTTCCTAACAGAGCTTGACTATTAAAAAGAAAAAGAAAGAATATGTTATGAAATATTATCTGTTCATCTGGTTCAGCTGAACTTCCCTTGGGAAGCCAAGGGTGTTTGGTGCCACTTGGTTTTCCTCCCTTTTTTCCTTCTTCCTTCTCCATGAGCAGCTGCTGTGGCTCTGCCCCTCCTGGCCTGGTGTCAGTTCTGCCTCCCAAACCATGCTTTGATTATAAAATAATTACAGATTTACAGAAATGAAGAGTCATATTGTGTGAATATCCAGGGTTTTATGGGTTTGGGGCTCAAATTTTTCATTTTGGAAACTTCCCTGTGCTTGCTGTGGTGTAAACTCCTGGTGTTCTTTGCCTAAAAGATGAATAGTTTGGACAAGGGATGGGGGGACAGGAAAAGAGGGAATGGCTTCACATTGAAAGGTTTGGGTTGGATATTGGGAAGGAATTCTAGGCTGTGAGGGTGGGAAGACCCTGGAATAGAATTTCCAGGGAAGCTGTGGCTGCCCCTGGATCCCTGGAAGTGTCCAAGGCCAGGCTGGAGCAGCCTGGGACAGTGGGAGGTGTCCCTGCCATGGCAGGGGTGGCACTGGGTGGGATTTCAGATCCCTTCCAGCCCAAAGGCAGCCTGGCATCCCTGCCCCTCCTCAGGTAATCTATAGGGATGTAAAACCAGGCAGGAGGTCATTGACTCAGGAAAGCTGAGCAGGGCATTAGGAAATTTCATTTGTAAGAGATCAGGGAATTATTATGATCAGCCACACAGAGGCTCTGTGACTGTATCCAGTATAATTGGTGGAAGGAATTGCTTTAATGTCACATTTTAAAAATAAATAAACCCTCAAGGCTGAAGTTTGTTCTGTTGGAGAGCAGTTCTGTGTTTCCTGCTCGTGCTTGCATTCAAAACATGCACATAGGTCACTGAAATCTCATGTGCTTTGCAAAACCACTCGAGGCTTGGTATTTTATGGTATTTTGTTGTTTTTCAACATGAAACTCGTTGAAAGGCTTCTGGCCTCTTGTTATTTTTATAATGCTTTGAGGGAGAAAGTCTGAAGTGAAACATGGAGGCTGAGAGAAAAAAAAACCACATTTCCTTGTTTGTATTTATAATAAAAGCCTCTCCAAAAGTTGTTTTAATTCCGCAGAAGGGGGAGGCCCTGAGCAGGGGGGATACTGTGCTGAGGCTGGAGAACATCCTGGATTTCCATATCCCAATGAATAAAGCACAGAGAAACTGAAAATCCTGGACTCAAAGTGGCACTGGCAAAAGAGAAACTCGGTGAGGTAATTCAGACAGTTCAGTTCAGTGAGGAGAAACAACGGAACAGGGATGAAAATAGTTGAGCAAGATGTCAATAAAGTAATAGAATCCCAGAATAATTTAAGTTGGAAAAGCCCTCCAAGGTCAGCAGGTCCTGATCCCCACCTTGTCCCCAGCCCAGAGCTCTGAGTGCCACCTCCAGGAATTCCTTGGGCACCACCAGGGATGGGCACTGCAAACCTCCCTGGGCACTTCCAGTGCCTGAGCACCCTTTCCATGGGGAAATTCCTGCTGATGTCCAACCTGAGCCTCCTGTCTTGTGCTGTCCCTGTTCCCCAGTCCTGGCAGGGAGTTGTGGAGAGCCAGATCAGCCTTAGGAGGCCTCCAGGAAAGCTGATCTGTAAAGAATGACAGAATAAACTGGAATTGAAGTTTACACAAAGGATAATCAGTATGAAACAACCTAGCACACGTCAAAGAACTCTCAAAAGAGGAATTACCTGTCTTCTGTCTGTCTCAAGATGATTAAGCTCAAGGAAGTTTTAGTTTAGGTATTATGGGAGGGGGAAAAAAGCCTTCGAAAATAAATAAATATGTCCTTATGGAGGCTTTGTAGGGATTTTTTTTCCTGGTTGGCTGAACAGCAGTGGCACAGGGGGAAGTGAAAGAAAACTCTGTCAAATGTTTGTCTCAAGATATTCTAAATAAAAGGATTTTCTAGTGGCAGCTTTTGACAGCTTTTGCTTATGCTGTGAAAGGCTGGGATGCGAAAGCTTCATTGGCTTCCTAACCTCAGACACGAGCTGTATTTAGCCAGATTTCCCAAACTGACAAATTGAAATCAGGAAATATTTTAAAAATAGAATTTGTCAATTACGAGAGGGTTATTTTAATGAGGAGTGAAATTGGCTGATGCTGCTTTGAGGAAATGGATTGTGAATTACAGAAAGTCAATAAATAAATTAAAGCCAGTCAGTGGATTTGCTCATGGCAGAAGTGTTTACACCACCCAAAAGATATTTCCAGTCTAGTTACTTGAGAAGAGCTTGCAATAGGGAAACAAAAATATTTGTCTTCATACCTCATGAAGCACAGATAGTGGGTTTGCATTTCTTTTAAAATAATATTGCTGAAAAGAAAAACCATTGTATAAAAGCCTCAGTTGGGCCTGGCTGAGGCTTTCCAGTCTCTGGTTCACTGGTTCTAAAATTTTGCTGCTTTTTACAAAGGGATGAGCACAAGCAAAATTAAAGGTCCATCTTTCCTAGCAGGTCTCAGTCCTCGCTTGAAATTCCTTGAAATAATTTTTGGGTGTTGTTTCTTTAATTGCAAGTTCCTGTTAAATACTTGGTATTGCTTTACATCTGTCAACTCCTCCAACGCTGAAGTGCAAAAGGGTCAAAAATACAATTTAGTCCATCACTTGTGGAGTAAAAGGTGATTTTTATCAACTGCTCCTAAATTAGAGCCAGCAGATAATGGATATGTGCACTATAGCGCAACCAGGTCTTGAGATATTTGAATTAATTAACATCATTAAGAGGCGCGGGGCCAGGTTGGATGAGCCTTGGACAACCTGGTCTAGGGCAAAGTGGCGAGGGTGGAATGAGATGGGCTTCGACTCTTCCAAGGTTCTCCTTCCTGCTGTGTCTGTGGGAATTTTAGTTTCCTGCTCCCTTCTTATCCTTCCTGCTCCTAATCAACATTGGTGTTTTTATGCCAAAGGGGAGATTCTGATCGAAGGTGGAAAGCAGATCCCACCTGTCCCCTCCTGTCAGGGAGTTATGCAGAGTCACAAGGTCCCCCTGAGCCTCCGTTTCTCCAGGCTGAGCCCCTTTCCCAGCTCCCTCAGCCTCTCCTGGGCTCCAAACCCTTTCCCAGCTCCCTCAGCCTCTCCTGAGCTCCAAACCCTCCCCACAGCCCCTTCCCCTCTATCCCGTGTGAGGGTCCCGGTGTTTCAAACCCTCCCCAGCTCCTTCCCCTCTATCCCGTGTGAGGGTCCCGGTGTTTCAAACCTTCCCCAGCTCCTTTCCCGCTATTCCGTGTGAGGGTCCCGGTGTTTCAAACCTCCCCCAGCCCTATTCCCGCTATTCCGTGTGAGGGTCCCGGTGTTTCAAACCTCCCCCAGCCCTATTCCCGCTATCCCGTGTGAGGGTCCCGGTGTTTCAAACCTCCCCCAGCCCCATTCCCTTCTATCCCGTGTGAGGGTCCCGGTGTTTCAAACCCTTCCCAGCCCCTTCCCCGCTCTCCCGTGTGAGGGTCCCGGTGTTCCAAACCTTCCCCAGCTCCTTTCCCGCTATCCTGTGTGAGGATCTTGCTGGTTCAGCTCCTTCCCCGCTCTCCCGTGTGAGGGTCCCGGTGTTCCAAACCCTCCCCAGCCCCTTTCCCGCTCTCCCGTGTGAGGGGCCGGGGCGGGCGGGGCGCTGGGCCGGGGCGGGGCGGCGGAAGGGTCGGGCTGAGGGGAACCAGGGAAAGCTGAGAGGAATCGGGGGAAGCTGAGGGGAGCCGGGCTGGGGACGGAGGGATCGCGGCTGAAGGGAGCCGATGTAGACTGAAGGGAGCCGGGCTGAGGGAAGCGCCCGTCCGGGGCTCGCCATCGGAGCAACACCGTGGCAGCGTCGCTTCAGCCTCCAGTCGGAACGCCGAGAGCAAGGAGAAGCAGGTTGGTGAATTTATTTTTTATCCCCTTTTTTATCCGCCTTTTTTTTCCTCCCTCAAATTGCCTCAACCGTCCCCCTGAACACAGCCCGGAGCCGGTTCCACATCGCGCTCGCAGATCCAGGCGGCTTCAATGCTCCCGAATCAGCCCTTTCCCTCCTTAGGTTCCCTGAGATTCAGTGTCAGAAGCAAAAGAAACGTAAACCTCAGTGAATGTGGGCTGTGAGTCTCCGATGCTGTGATAGAAGAGAACTTCGGAAAGTTACTGAGTGGTACAGCACATATAAGTGGAGTTTATAATGAGCACACTGGCAGCCCTTAGCTTCCAAGTGTGCCCATATCGCGGACACAACCTTTAAGTGCTAAGGAATCCCAGGAGCTCTGCACGTAAGGAAGGACAGATCCACAGCATGAATGAGGATGTTTGCACTACAAACAAGAGAAATTCCACGATCTGGAGAAAGTTCTTTGAAAGTTTTGCTGTCGAGTCTTGGGGGAGAGGCTCCACCAGCAGGTTTACAGTTGGATTTGTAGCTGTGCTTCTGCCCAGCTTAGGTTGCCTTTATTAAAACTTTAATGTTAGCAAAATTATTCCGTGTGGGTCATACTCGTTTCTATTTTGTGTGTACCACTTACTCAGAACGCTTTATTAAGAATAATTTTTAATATATTCAGTGGCAAATGGAATTCCACGCTTAGACCAACAGAACTGGAAAGCCCTTGGCACTCTTGAACAGGTCAGAAGATGGTGTGCATGGGCATTATTAATAAAATATTTTTATGCTTTCTAGAGATTTTTAATATTTAAAACCAGCTGTAGTGCAGTGCTTGCAAAGGTCAGGGATGGTTTATATGGCTTTCCATGCCCTGTGCAGGTGTTTGTGGGTCCTGCTCATTTCAGGTTGTGCTGAACCTGTTTCCCACTCTGATAAGCCAGGGAATTCTATGATTTCTCACCTGTCCTGTAAATAAAAATGATCTTATTTCATTGCTCTCCTCCTTGCCTGTCATATCTGTTATGTTTTGGTTTTAATCCCAACTCTTGCTGAGCTATTCTGTGATTCTGTGGTTGGTATGGAGAGGAATATAGTAGTTACATCAGAAATCAGAAAATTTCTTGTACAGAGCAGCAGCAAAGTCAGTGGTTCCAGAACAACTTAAGATATATTTGTTCAAAAAGACCCCTGTTCCTTCCTTTTGCACGGACACTTCCCCAGCCACAAATAAACCAGTTTGTCCTGGCTGTGTTAATTTATTCTCTCCAGGACAGTGCTTACAAGTTTTAATAATTCTCTTTATTTAACTTCCTGTTCCCTGTAAATGTTCCTGTAAAACTTGTATTCTTTCTTACAGTGGAGTGAGGAATTCTGGCAGGTTCACTGTTCTCACTGGAAAAAATCCTGGGGAATCCTGTCTGCTCCAGCAGTGCATTTATCCTGCCCTGGGATTTATCTGTAGCTTATTTCTTTTTACTCAGTTCTGCAAAGTTTCCACAAGGAAGGCTGAGCTTTGAACAGAAAAGGGGCTGATTCTGTGGCCGTGCAGCTTACAGGGCTTTTTGGTCATGGCCAGCACTGGGTTTGGTCAGGAATGTTGTTTGAGCTGGGATTGGAAAAACACCTTTGTAAAACCAGCCTAGGTCCATGTGACAGGAGATTCCAAGCTGGACTGAAGAGTGGGTTTGCTTCTGCTCCAAATACTAAATTAGTGCTGACATCAGAATCTCTGATTGCTCTATCTGGCCATTTTTATGTCAGAATCCCAAAATCATTGAGGTTGGAAAAGCCCTCCAAGACCATCAAGTCCAACCTTGTCCCCAGCCCAGAGCGCTGAGTGCCACCCCCAGGAGCTCCTTGGACACCTCCAGGGATGGGAATTCCAAACCTTCCTGGGCAGCCCCTGCCAATCCTGGCCACCTTTTCCAGGGTGAAATTCTCCCTTAATTTTTTTTTCACTTCCATCAGGAAATTAAGAAGCCTTTATCTTCACTAAACCACAAATAAATTATAATTTTCCTTCCATGTGGGGTTCCGTGGATCTGTCGTTGTTTACTTCTCAGTGTAAGTGGGTGTTTCATGGGGGAAGCTCTAACACCCAGGACCTATGGATAACTTTATAAATTTTGGAAATGGATGTCCAGTTTTCTTGGAAGTGATCTCTGCCAGTTTCCTGCTGGGAAGGGGTTGAAGGATGGACAGGGAATTTTTGTTGCACCTGTAAAAGAGGAACATGGTCTGGTTTTCATTGAACCATTTAAGAGTGTGAATAATGTACATTTTTGTCAAACGAACTCTTTTAAAAGGTACTTTTTACTTCTGAAATTCGGGAAAATCTGACTAATTTCAATTATTTGGAAATAATTCCTGCCTGTATGTTTGTGAAATGACCTGATAGCTCCATAATTCCTCTGGCCCTCCAATAGGAATAAACAAATGGAAAGGGAACAGGTAGGATGGGCCACCTACCCCCTGTGCTGAGAGCCAAATCGTCCCCTGAAACGAGCTGGGAAAATCCAAGATTCCCTCTTTAACTGCTGAAAACAGAGCTGAAAAAGCACCTGGTGGATGGGGAGAAAAGTGGATGGGATTGACTGATCCTGCAGAAATCCAGCTCCAGCTGCCTTTGTGGGAGAGCAGGCAGGGACACAAGCAGCTGGGAATGGTGACTCCCCTGGGCAGCTGGCTGCTGCTCCAGGTGCATATGGAATACAGAAATAAATCAATTTTCCAGGACATGCAGCCCCAAACTGCAAGGCCAGTGCATTACACAGCCTTGGCACTGCCTCTTTTGGCTCCAGGGATGTTCTCAAGGAAACTGTCCCCAGGAATTTTTCAGGAATGGAACCCTTTGGAGGGATTCCCTAACTCGAATTTCTCGCCCTGCCATTTGCTGTCTGACTTCAGCTGTGGATTTTACACTCAGTTCTTACTACAACAGCAGCCAAACTCTCCTCTGTGGAGCTTTAAGTATAAAAATATATTTAGATTTTAGCAGAACTTATGTAACTATTGGATGAAAATAAAAGAAGAACGAAGTATCTGAAATGAAGGGACAATAATGAAATGTTGCTGTAAAGTTTAGTGAAGTTTTCACTGTTGAAATGTGTGAGGGCTTCTGTGTATGCTGCACTTGGAAAATTCTGATATTTTTCTCCCTTTCTGGCCTGATCTTCCTTTCCTGGTGTAGAGAGAAGTGTCTCTCCCCATCCCAGAGTGTTGGAAAGAGATGATTTTTAAGTTCCTTTCCAAACCATTCTGCTTTTTCATGATTCTGCTGACAAAGGTGTGAGCATCAAATGAACTGAAATACACAAAAATGAAATAACAGACTGATAATTATAATCCCTCGATTAATTCTCTGTGTGTTTTTCAGGTCATCTCTACAAAACAAGATGTGTTGGCAAATCATCCCAACCGTGTTTGTGCTGTTGGGTAAGTCACTAAAAAAATATTCCAAAAAACAGTTTGGGATTTTCAGATCAGGAAACATCAGTAAAAAAAATTATTTATCTCATCAGATCCATCCAGGGACTTTATTTGGATGGATGTGTTGAGTCAGGACACATTCAAATAAAGTCCCTGGATGGATCTGATGAGATAAAAACTTGTGGGGAGTTGTTTTGTTGCCCTAAAGTGCAAGTAAGTAAAAATCCTCTGCTCCTGGAGGGTGCTGCCATTCCTGCTCCCACAGGCACAGGGCTGTCAAAAGGTGCTCAGCTGACTGCAAATGCTGCATTTATGAACTGGGAAATGCCTCTGACAATATTGGCATCTGCTCTGCAAGGACAGCTGGTATTTGCCTTTCTTTTTTTATATTTTTTATTAAAATAAGGACTATTTAAAGGGTTTTGATGATGGCGGTTAGGGAGAAAGCAAACCCTGTCATGCAGTGGAATTACTGTGAAAATTTCTGTCATCTTTACAAGATATGAAGCAAAAAGAATAAATCATTAGATTTAGGTACCTTCTATATACATAAACACCTTTTTCTCTTGCTCTAGATGTACTTTCAGGCACTCAGTATCAAATATTGCATTGTTGGAATTCTTTTAAGTATTTTTTGGGACCTGAACACATTGAGTAGCTTGAATTGGAAAACCTGGATGCTCCAGGGAGGTTTCCTGGGATTTCAGAGCAGGGTGTCACCCTCTGATTGCCCTGGTCACCCAGCCAGGCTGCTGCTCTGGGGACAGAGCTGCAAGTCAGGTCATTTTAACTTCATTTTTTCCATTTCTGAAGAAAGGGGCTGAGCAGATTTTTGACTCTATAAGGTTTAATTAATCCCTTGAGATGATGTGTGATACATGAGGGAGAAGTTCCTTAGAAAAAGAGATGAGCTGGGGACAGTGCTGGTTCTCTGTCCTGCTCTGTGTCACATTTTTGTCCCTTTTTTAATAATGGATTATGGCCTGAGAGTTTGTTTGCTCCACTCCTCCTGCTGGAGGCCTAATGAAGCTGGGATTTACAGAGGCACAAACTCTGTTCAGTGGGAAAGGAGGGAAGAGCAGAACCCTGCAGGAGCCTGGCAGCACAAAATCTGTGTGGAGAGAAAGCAAAACCCTCTACAGAACAACACTCTGCATCTTCTGTTTTCAACAGCTTTTTTTAGAGCTCTCTTTTTCATATTTTGGTGTTATTTAACTCACGCTCTGTGCTAGAGAATGATGAATTTCTATTAATCAAACACTGCCAGAGATATTCTGGTGTTTCTTGTTTTGGCTGTTGCAAGGCATAGAGCATCAATTAATTTCTATTTAATGACCTGCTGAAAATTTCTGCCCTTCCTGAGCAAAATGCAAAGTGCACCAATGCCCCTGTGCCTTGCTGCAAGTAAAGCTTTAATCTTTAAATTCACAGAGTGTTTTACAGGAAGTTGCTCCCTGCTCATCCTTCTCTAAACCATTGTGAGCACAATTCAAGCCATGACATCAACAAATGTGCTCAGAGTGGTTTTATTTTCAGTCTGATGGGAAAAAAAAAAAGACATTTTCCTGCCTCTCACTTCCCAGGGAATGCCCTGGGGTTGTGCAGTTGCACCCACAGCAATATTGTCCTTTTTTATTTAAGAGTTACAGTGGGACTATGTTGTATGTTTACAACAGGATTATATTTTCATTGAAATGGGGCTGTTCTAAAAGAGCTGGAGGGGATCTGTTCCAGCACTGCATGGGAAGATGAGACTCAGACCCAGTTTAGGATTCACTTCAGTTTAGGATTCACTGTATTTTTGGTTAATAAAAGCCATTTTACCCCAAAGAGATGCTTCACCTACAATCTTGGCCTTGACTTTTTTCAAGAGATTGAGAAAACAAAAGTTTAGGTGCAGTGAGGTTGGGGTAAAAGGCTGGAATCTGTCACCTGTGACACATTCAGAGAGGATGTTTTTAGTAATTTTGTCTTTACCTTGAGGGGATGTTTTTTATTCATTTTGTCATTTTCCAGGGAACAACCCCTGGAAACAACCTGATTTTTACCTAAGGAATGCATTTCTGTATCCCATCAACCCCTCCCTTTTAACTGTTTAAAAAGCTGAACTTTTCCCTTTATTTCCAATCCTTTTCCCTTTATATTTGCAGACTTCCTTGGGATGGCAGCTGCCCATTGCATGGTCTATCCAGTTCCTCCCAGGAATTTCACAGTGCCCTGTGTGCTGCTGAATGAGACCTTTTTGAGCCCTTTCTCAGCTGGGAGCTGGTCTGGCTTGAGGAGAGAACTTGGAGCACCCAAAATCAAGCCTCTAATGAATGAAGAGAATTTTCTGTGTTGCCTTTGGAGTGCCAGCAACATTGATTGTTCTTTGTACAGAGCAAGCATGCAGGCAAGGAAGTTTATTCCTTCAGAAATAAATCTCCCTGCTCCTCAACAAATAGGTGGGTTTAGCACTCAAGGGCATGAGGAGTTAATTCTTCCAAAAATATCCAGGTTTTTTTGTTGTTTGGGAGGAGAAGGGTGGGTTGGATTAATGAGGATTCACTTTTATCCTGGCCAGGCAACATAGTGTGGCAAAATCCTTCCTCAGTGTGGCAAAATCCTTCCTCAGGGTGGTAAAATCCTTTTTCAGTGTGGCAAAATCCTTCCTTAGTGTGGCAAAATCCTTTCTCAGTGTGGCAAAATCCTTCCTCAGAATGTAGTGGAAGATGCAGGAATTGTACAGCACAGTTTCCAAAGGGAAAGAAAGGTTGGCTGTCTTTCCAGGGGAATTGTGAATAAAATATGGAGCACTGCATAAGAGGACAAAAAGCCAGATCTTCAAAGGAGATTAGGCACTGTGAGGAATATTTTAAATATTTTTGGTGGATGTGGGCTTTAAACTGCATCAGCAGGCAGGGGAGATGGAGAGCAAATGGCATCATTTCTACATGAACGATGAAGCTTTGAATAATAAATATGCAGTAAATATCTGTACATGGATTAGGATTCTTTTTTCCAAGGTTTTTTTCCTCCTCTTGTCTCTGAGGAACACGGAGCTGGCATCCTGCTGCCAGGAATCTCACTGACCTCAGTAGGTAGAACTGCATTTCACAAGTCCCCAGCTGAGGCTGTGCCACTTCCCAGGACACAGCAACCACCATCAGCTTCATTTTTCTTCACCCTGCAGCCTTGTCCCTAAATCCAGGTAAAAAATATTCCTTCTTTAATCATGACAGAGCAGAAGCACATGGATTGTGAGCCTTGGAAGTGTTTAAGGTGCCCAACTCAGATTATTCGTAAACATTTTCCCAGTTGTGGTGCAACCTCACTTTCAGGAATATCTGTTGCTTGTCTTCTCTTTGTGAGTGAGTTCTATCCAGGTATTTTAGTTTGGTTTAGAGCAGTTCAGAAATGTGTGATCCCTTTCTTTTGTCCAGATTGGAGCTGGAACATGGAATGTTGGATTAGAGGCAAGCTGGACCTGTTGGTTTGTAGCCTGCAGCTTTTGAAGCTGGACCTGAGAGCTGACCTGAAGATGAACCTTTTATACTCTGGGTAAGTACAGGCCCTGTGAAATTTGTCTGGAAAACTGAAAGCATTTCCTAAAACATCAACATTCCAGCTTCCAGCATGGTGGGAGCTTTACCTTTGCAGATTTTACTTTGTCCTGTCTAAAAGTAATCCTGGGTAATATGGAAAGTTTGTGGCTTTTTGAATGAAAAATGGTTGGAATGGAGAGTCTCCCTTCCCTGTCCTTCCCACGTTTCTTTAAGTATTTGAATGAAATCAGCATTGACATCTTCAAGGTATCTTTTTTGTTAGAATGTCTTAATTTTAAAGTCTTGGTTCTGCTTTTTATTTGTTTTTGACCATAATATTGTCTCTCTTGAAGTACCTGATACTTAACCTGTGATATGATGGCAAATGCTGCTCTCATCTCATTGTCACTGTGGTGAATATTCCCTGGAATGCTGAGAGATGGAATCATCCTGGCTGTGGGATGGGCAGGTCTTGTATATATTGGTCATAAAAAGATCTGTTTGATTCCATGAAACCAGCCTGGTTTTTTTCTGGATTATTGATAGGTTTGAAGGATTGATAGGAACACACAGTCTTCATTTCGTTATGAAACAGGATAAACTGAAATAGTTGAATGAGCTGAATTTATAGAGGAGGACTTCCTGAACAGCCAGAGCTCGTTTGGCACAAACCATCCCTGTAGTCAGAGTAGAAACCAAGTGTATTATTTAGGAATAAATGTGGTTGTTTATCTGACACAATATTTTAATCCCATTTTGGTGAGGTGGGTTCCCATTTCCAGTGTTCCTCATGACTCTGATTCCTGAAATACCATTCCATGGGTGTTTGTGGGGGAAGCAGCTCTGGCTTTGCTCTCCTCCATCCAGGCTCAGCTGCACAGCAAAAGCTTTGCCAGTGATCCCAGGGCAGAAATCTCTACATTGGAATTTTTTGGGATGCCACCAGATTGGAGCCCCAGCTGGGCTGAGGAGGTTCCTTGTGCTGGGAAGGGAATTAAGAGAGTGCCATGCAATTTAGGAGAGCAGGCCCTGTAGACTCACCAGAGTCTCTGTTTGATTCCTCTTTGCTGCAAAGATGAGAAACAAAGCACAGCCTTGGAGAACTCATTTCCCTCCCCACGTTCCATATTAATGTTTTCCTTTTAGGGTCCCTGTGTTCTGGGGGAACAGCAAGCACAAGCGTTTCAGCCTTTGGGAAGGTGACAGCTTTCCCTGTTGGCTCTCTGATACCTTAACATTTTATTCCTGAGCCAAAATACCTTGAAAACATTCCCAGTTTTAAAAATATGCATTCCTGGCATGTGTTTCTCCCCGGGAGTCTGGAGATCCAGCCAGGATTCTCACATACAGGGCAATGCACAAAAATAATGACACAGGAGAATCTACAACAGAAAAGCTTGGGTCTCTCACAGCTTTGGTTTGGTTTNACAGGTAAATCTTAAATAGAAAAGCTTGGGTTTTTCACAGTTTTTGTTTTTTTTTTTTTTTTTTTTTTTTTTTTTTTTGTTTGTTTTTTTTTCCAGCATTAGAGAAGTCTCCTCTTATTTACCACATCCACAGTTTTCCTGCTTGGAAATACCAGGAATGGGAACGTTCTGTTCTGCCCATGGCAGTGCTGGGTGAGAGGCTCGAGTGAGGGAGATGATGGGGCTTTGGGAGAGAAAAGGTTATTCCAAAAGAATAGAAAAGAAAAGAAGGGGAAAGGTTATTCCAAAGCTTCATTAGACAAGTTGGGTTAATTGTCTACCAAACATCTTTCCAGCTGTCTGATCCCAGGAGTGCAGTAAAGCCCAGGGTTAATTCCATGAGCTGGAATCTTTAGCCTCAGGGCTCCTCTTGGTGAATGCTCCCAGTTTAATTCTGAGCACTGATTATCATTTGCCCTTTGAGCTCATGAGGCTGCATTCATATTTTGACTTATTTGAAGTACCTGGGAGGTTTTCCTCCAGTTCTGGGCCTAAATTCCCATGTTTTTCAAGGATAAATCATGCAATTTGCCTCAAGTGCATCAGTTGTGCATTGAGCCTCTTCAGCCAGAGAAAATCAACCTCTCATTAGGGAGTGAAGAGCTCAGCAGCCCTCAGATGTGCTGCAGTTTAATGAGGCAGCTTCTTCAAATAAGGATTTTTCTAGAGCTATCATTGATCAAAAACACTGGAATAAAATGATGGAAAAATCCTGGAACCCCCAGACAGCTTTGCTCCACCCATTCCCAATAAAGGTAGTGCTTGGAAAGGACATAGGAATAATGTGACAGCAGAGTTACAAGGGTGATCCTATTTCACAACCACCTGGTTGGGATGGACCTTTCCTGAAAATTCAAGTAATTCTTCCTAAAAGAAGTTTTTTTTTTTTTTCTTTTCAATTGCAAGAACAGGATTGAAATTCAGCCAGGACATTTTGCAGCACCTAATTGAAAGTCTCTAAGTTCTCCACAGGGCCACAGATGAATTTAGCAGGAGAAGCATCACCTTTTGAAGGGGGCTGAAGATAAATATAAAACATTTAGGGCTTCCTAAATGTTTATTTTCTGGGGTTTTCCAAAGTGTTGGCTAAAAGAACTGTCTGTGACAGGACTTGGGTGGAGAAGCCATTGACCTCTCCTCAGCTTGTGAGGGTTAATGAGTCAGGGGAGGAGGTCTTTAGCATTTTTCTCCCTTTACACTGCTTTTTTTTTGGTGCAAACAAGTTCATTTGGATGGTTAAAAATTGAAATAACTATTAGGAATGATGAGAGGCTGGTGTGGTGGTAACCACTTTCCAGATAGATCAGATCAAAGACATGACTTGAAGAAAAAACCACATTTTCATGGATTTCATGTGGCTTCTGGAGAGCAATAAAATCTGTGAGCAACAGGAGAAGGCAGGGAAGCTTCAAAGAAAATTCTGCGAAGTCTTTGGAAGGAAATTCAGGAGAAAACAGTGGAGCCACCTCTAGGAAAACAAAATGATTCCAAGTAATTTCAGAGCTCTATGTCTGCCAGATACCATCAGCATAATTGCTGTGTCCTCAAGTCTGCGAGTCCCGGTGAGAATTATTTCAGGAATGTCAGGATTGGCTGTCTGGAGCATTAATAAATGTAAACCATACCTTGATACGGACCTGCTTGGGGTTGTTCCTGCAGAGCACAGGAGCTGAAATTCCATGTTTTTCCAGCCTCAGAGTATCCCAAGATGCAGAAAGATCAGTGAGGGATGAGGGGAGTGGGGCTGGGATGATCCAGGAGTGGTTTCCTGCAGTCCCAGCCTGAGCTCTTCCCATCCTCCATAATTCTCCTCAGTTTCTTTGACCTTTTCCTCTCTGAGCAGGGCAGGATATGGAAATGGAATTGGTGAATTGTGCCCACTTCCCTGTGCTCTGCTCTCAGATAAATGGAGCAGATAACAAATGGACTAAACCCCAAAAATAAAGCAGCAAATCTCATCCTTCCCTCCCCTCCAGTGCAGAGATCTCTGCCCTCCCTGAATCCGAGTGTTCCATTCACTCATGCCAGCTGTAAAGCCATTGGAAAAATGTACAGAAAGGCTCTTATTCCCTGAATTTCCATTTCTTTCTCTGAATTAGTAAAACAAAACCCTTACTGGACAGAAATAATTCCAAAATCACTTCAGAACAATTCCAAACAGGAGCCTTTTTTTTTTTTTTCTTTTTGGGTAAGGATGAAACGTGAAAAGCAGGAAAGAATCCAAGGTTTGATTGAACTGTCAGGCTTTGTCTTGGCTTTGCTACTGGGAGAAATTTGGCCCCAAATTATTGGCACTGTTAAATTCCCAACCTTGGGGAGGCCTTAGTCACTGGATACCTGCAGAATTCCATAAATGTGGGCTTCTGGAGGAGCGTGAAGAGTAGAGATGAGAAGGAAGAATCCTTTGGGAGCTGCTGCTTCCAAAGATTTAAGTGGGATATTGGGAAGGAATTGTTCCCTGGGAGGGTGGGGAGGCCCTGGAATGGATTTCCCAGAGAAGCTGTGGCTGCCCCTGGATCCCTGGAAGTGTCCGAGGATGGAGCTTGGAGCAACCTGGGAGAGTGGAAAAGGTCCATGGCAGGGGTGGAATGGGATGGGGTTTAAGGTCCTTCCCAATCCAAACCATTCCAGGATTATAATATTCCCTGTAATGCTCAATTGTAGCAGGAGCTGGAGGGAACATTAAATTGTTTTGGTATTATTTCTGTGCCTCACAAATGGGAATTAGAAATTCATCTCTTTTGGGATGGCAGGGAGCTGCCATGGGAAGGGAAAACAGCACTGTGTGCCTGAAAAAGAGCTGGGAATGCTTTAATGGAATTGTGTTCATTACTTGAAAACCATTTAGAAAGGGAAAAGCAGCAAAGTTAAAGCAAAGTTAAAATAATAAATAATTGTTGGAACCCTGGAGGCTGAAAATTTCAGGTTTTCTGAGGGGTGCTGACCCTCAGGCAAGCACCATGTTTGACTTGAGGCCTTGGAAAAGGCTCCCGAGGTTGGGGGATGGCACAGAGGTTTGGGCTGTGTGGTTTGAATTGATGTGTGTGGTCTCACATGGTGAAAAACTTAGATTTGGGATTTTAGTATACAGTAATATATGGGAGCCAAGGTGGAGGCTTTTGGGTGTGGGTCACTTGTCTTTTTGCACCTTCTGCTTCCTCCTTCTTCACGGGTTTGGGTGGTTTTCTGTGACTGGGTGAAAAAGCCTGCAGTGCAGACCAAGGGTGATGGGTCATGGGGTTAAAAGAATAAATAATAGAGGTGTCACCTCGTTATTGGACAATTAGCTCCTAAAAGACCTTGGTAAGGGTTAGAGAGTGGACATTTCCCTACCTTGTTAGTTGGGACCTACCCCTGGTGAGTCTGGAAGCAGATCAGAAACAATAACCAACCAATGGGGAACCCAGAGACCACGCTCCTCGTGTGTTCTTCATCCTGACCTCAGAGAGAAAACTCCCACGAATAATATTATTTTTTTTTTTCACTAATGAATTCAATTTTTTGATCAATAAACCACATTTTGATGGCCAAACCTGTTAAGATACATAAAAACCCCAATACTGAACCCTTTTGTTTCCTGGTTTGTTTTTCCCCCCGCGCAGGTCAGAGCTGTCCCTGGGAGCCGCATCCACCAGCTCCCTGCAGGGCACAGTGAGGGTGGCTCCGTGTGACTGCAGGGACCGGGCCACCTGTGAGTGCCTGGTGGCCTCCCCGAGCCTCAACCACACCTACCTGCTGTGGCTGGAGCTGGTGGCAGGTGTGACAGCCCTGGGCTCGCCGCTGCTGGCCCTGCGGCCCGCGGACATCGGTAAGCCGGCGTTAACCCCGCGCCCACGGACAGCAGCAGCAGGCTTCTCCTTGTCAAAGTCACGTGTGGTTTGATCTCGATGCAGAAAACATCCAGGCTTGTTGGCAGAAACATTCATCCAGACAGAGTCAGGGCCTGGCCAGGGCTCAGGCTCTAAACTGGAGAGACGTTTCTTTGTGGGGCTGATATTTCTGGGTCTGAGAGATTTAACCTGCTGACTTTCTCCCAAGGGAGAAAATCTCAAGAAAGCTTCTTCTCAAAACAAATCCTGGCAAACAACTCTTCTTTCTCCAAACAATCTCCCTACAGGTGGTGTTTTGCTTTTCTAGTTCTCCAAACATTTGAGCTGTTTCTCTGGTTTAACCAATGGGATTAGAGAGGTGTCGTTCCCATTCACCAACCACATTAAGTCTGTAACAGAACACCTTATAAAAAAGTAGTAAGAATTAGACAACAAAACTTTTTTCTATACTCTTTGCCTTCTAAAATATTTAGAGTCTCTCACCCCTTTTTCATGTCCAACAACAACATTTCTTAATACCTTTTTTTTAAAAAAACAACCAAGGCTGTTAACAATAGCAGTTACAGAATGTTTAAGTAGTTAGGAAGTAAAAGGAAGGATATTGAAATGACACATGTCTTTTAGATAATTAGAAAAAGAATATTAAAGCATATAAGAGATCAACTATAAATATAGAAAATTAACAAATTCACTTCCTATAATTTATATATCAGCACTATTCATCTTAGGAAGTTGAGATAATACATTTCTAAACTATCATGTACTTATGGCCTTGAAATAAACACAAAAAACCTGGCAAACTAACTAAACAGGTGGAAAATGGTTTTTCTGGGGTTGTAAGACAAACATATACTGTCTAAACCTGAAGCATTAGCTAAAATCCCCCAAATATTTGTTCTAAATTGTCTGACTAGCAAATTTGCACTACTAAAAGCAAGCACATTACTAAAAGCAAGCAAGGAAGCAAAAGCAAAGGTACAACAATTAAGAATATTTCAGATGACAAGCACAGTTAATGAATATTAACCATAACATATATGCAGTTAAATGATTACTAATTACTAAAATACTGTGCCACCATCCCTGCCAACAGCTTGTGTAAGGCTCTGCTGGCACAGACAGGCCAGGAAAAATGCTGGAACCCTGGACACTGAGAATTTTGGGCTTTCTGTGCTGACAGGCACTGACCCCCAAGAAAACACTGCATTTAACCTGAGGCCATGGAGAAGGCTTCCAAAATTGAGTGATAGAATTAGGATTATGGGTGTGCAGTTGGAATAGAAGTGTGTAATGTCACAAGGTGGAAAACTCAGAGTTTGGGCATTTAAAATACAATAATATATAGAAAGCAAGATGGAGATTTTAGGGCGTAGGTCAGTTGTTCTTGTTTCACCTTCTTCTTCATGGGTTTGGGTGGTTTCTTGTCATTGGTTAGTGAGGTCTGCATTGCAGACTGCAGGGGGTTAGTAATTGGGTTATAAATAAAAATAATTTGGGTCTGAGTTCACAATTGGACAATTTGTCCTTGAAAAGGCCTTGTGGAGATAGAGGCATCCATTTGTACAGCAGGTAGTGCTGCAGGACTCACAGCCTGGGAGACTGTAACATAGGTAAGGATTATAAACATCAGAGTCCAAACATGAGCTTTGTCTCCCGAGCTTTAATCCTGACTCTGGCAGAAGTGAGGACTAAAGCAGTCACAGAAAAGCTCCCTAATTCCTGTCTGGGCTCCAGTGCAAACCACACTGAGCAGAGCCCAGGCACTCAATAAATTGGTTATTTCTCATTTTTTCCTTTCTAATCAGGACCTGTCTATGCCCAAGGCTGGCCCAGTGGTGGAGCTTGTTGCTGAGGGCTTAAATTAAATTTTAAAAGCTGCTCCAAAAGTTGCTTAGCAAAGAGTCCCACCCATTTTCCCAAGCAGCTCTCTGATCCTGATGTTTTCTTCCTCACCCGTGCAACCCCAAGCTGGAGAACATTCCTGTGTGTTTGATCCAGCTCAAACTCTCCTGACATGATGAATTGGATATATGTCACTGTCCAACATGCCCAGTTAGTGCAGATTTGGGCAGATTTCATAAAGGCAGGAGCTGCAGGAAAAAAAAGAAAGTTTTATGAACATCTTATTAACTTAAAAACTTGGGAATTTTATAAACTTCCTCCTGACTGATGTGCTCTGTAGACAGAACCAGTTAAAAAACTCTGGGTGGGCTTGTTTGGAAGATGAGAGGTGGCATTTTTCATCCTGCTGGTTTGAAATGATGCTGCAGGAAGAAATTAAAAATTCAGCCTGGCGTCTGCCAGTATTTAAAAATGACACAGTGAGTTAGCTCTGCTTAGCGAAGCTTGTTTTTAAAAATGCACAATATTAATATATGTTCTGCCAAGATTTAGCTCAATTAAAACTATTTGGAATGTAAAACTCTTGAGTGCTTGTACCATGTGGATTTTATTTGCTGATTGTGGAGCAGGTGGCATCACAACCATCATTATCTGTGGGATCTGATTCAAGGGAATGTGATGGAAAAGCCACTGACTTTTGTTTGCCTCCTCCCCAATCACTCCCTGCTGGCCTTCATGAAGTCAATTGCTTCGAGAAGGTCTGGAAGGAGAAATTAAATAAAATCTGACTTGGTGTGATGGATTTATACTGAAAATAAGAAGAGATCTTTGATATAAATAATGAAATAAAATCTGACTTGGTGTGGTGGATTTATACTGAAAATAACAAGAGATCTTTGATATAAATAATGAAATAAAATCTGATTTGGTGTGATGAATTTACACTGAAAATAATTAGAGGTATTTGATATAAATAATGAAATAAAATCTGACTTGGTGTGGTGGATTTACACTGAAAACAATTAGAGGTATTTGATAGAACTGAGTGACATTCCAGTAATGCCTTAATGGGACACTTGGAGGGCTGGACACCAGTGCAGATGGAATTTGAAGGGAACACTTACCCACGGCCCAGGATTTTTTGGGAATGTTTTCCCTTCAGCTTCTGCAGGTGGTGCTCACCCTGCAGTGGTTTGGAGCAGGGTTTTACTCTTCCATGGGAAAAACTTGGCTGTGGGTGAGGGCAAGGCCAGCCAAGGCCTCAGCACCAGGGAAAAGCAGGGCCTCCGTTCCTTGGCATTGTCCAAGGAATGGAATCCTAAGGATCTCCCATCCATTCCCCACTCCAGAGCTCTCTTCATCCCCATGGGAATATCCAAACTCTCAGTTTTTAATTTGCCCTCACATAACTCTCCTGGAGACCTCCTTTCACAGCCAGAATCCCTGTGGAAGGGTGGGAATATTTAGGAAATCCCTGTGTACACTGTAGGGAGCAAATAGTTAAATTCATGTAGTCTAAGATTTCCTTTTATCCAAATTTATTCATATTCACTTTAAGTTTTATGAAATTTAAAAATTATCTTAGGCTTTTTAAAATATATGCTGTTCTAATTTGTAAAAGTTTAGTTATTTTTGGAGCTAAGACACTTGATTTCCTCAGCGTTCCCATCCCTCTCTTACGCATTCCCTCTTTCCAGCAAGGCAGGTAAGCCTGGGCTTGGCTACTGGGAAAAGTTGTGGCCAAAGGGAAGAAACTCCTGCAGATTTGAGGGAAATGGGAGGTCCAACAGCATTTCTGGATAACTCTAACAGCGCCAGGGTGACTTTTCCAGGGGTATTACACATTCCTGCCACGTGGAGCTGCTCTTGAAAACTGAGTTTAAGAGAACTGAGCTTAAGAGAACAGCGTTTAAGGCCTAAATGGTGACTCAGTAAAACGCAGCAGGCTGGGGCAGTGAGGTTGATTAATTAATTGTTGATTAATTTGTGTGCAGTGAAGCCTGAAGCCCCCGTGAAGCTGCGCCTGGAGCTGGCTGAGAGGGGCCAGGTGAGGCTCTGCTGGTCCAGCCCTGCCCTGCTGCCCTTCCCTCTGCAGCACCAAGTGAGGATCTCTGCTCCTCCGGGACACGGGGACAGCCAGGTGAGGCAGCTCCGTGCCCTTCCAGGCTGGGGGATTCCCAAATCCCAGCATTCCCACCACCCTCATTGTCCTTGGAGTGAGAGTGTGGCTGCTCTGGTGGAGCTGGGCTTAGCACACTGCTTTTTCCTGGAAAAGCTGGGCTTAGCACGCTGCTTTTTCCTGGAAAAGCTGGGTTTAGCACACTGCTTTTTCCTGGAAAACTGGGCTTAGCCCACTGCTTTTTCCTGGAAAACTGGGTTTAGCACACTGCTTTTTCCTGGAAAACTGAGCTTAGCACGCTGCTTTTTCCTGGAAAAGCTGGGTTTAGCATGCTGATTTTTCCTGGAAAAGCTGGACTTAGCACGCTGCTTTTTCCTGGAAAACTGGGCTTAGCACGCTGCTTTTTCCTGGAAAAGCTGGGTTTAGCACACTGCTTTTTCCTGGAAAAGCTGGATTTTGCTTCTGTCCACACGGAGAGAAGCCCCATCTCCTGCTGGCTCTCACAAACAAACTCCCCTTTTTCTCCTTGGATGAAACCCTGATTCTGTGAAGTCCAAACCCGTTTTCTTTCAGCATTCTCTGTGTTCTATAACACATCTATGTTTAATATTTATAAGCTTTAGTATAAATAGGATTTTTTCTGTTTCTACCCTGCAAGTGGCTCTGGAATAACAAGCAGCTGTTAATTAGCAACCCATAATGAAACAACTTGTTTTCCACAGTGTTACACTTCTGCTACTCTCAAATTGACAGTAAATTTAAAGGAGAAAGATTTTTTACCCAACTTGCTACCTAAAAACTCAGAAAATCCTTGTCTATCTCCTGTCTCTTAAGGAGCAAATTGATTTACTCAGCACTCCCAAAAACCGAGTGTAAAGAGAAGGCATGAAAGGGACTTCCAGGAATTGACTCCATACCATTTATTTCCATTCCCTCTGTCCCTTTTCCTGTTTCATTTTACAACAATGGTGGATTTGGATGATCCAGCAGATGCTTCAGGTTGCTCTGGAAAGCTCAGTGGCCGTAGACAATGCCCTGCTGGACTCTCCATCCTCAGTGCAGGTGAGGAGCAGGAACCTCCGTGGGCCCGGCTTCTGGAGTGACTGGAGCTCACCCTACAACCTCACTCGGGGAGGTAGGACACTGCAGGGTTTTGGAATGAAGCTGGTTTTCCAGTTGGTTCTGTGGATTTGGTAGTGCAGAACTTGAGTTGGGATGAAGAACCCTGTGGAAGCTTTTCCTGCCTGGCTTTTCCTGAGGCTCAGCTCCTTCCCTGCGCCAGGCTGGTGTTGGGAATTCGGAGAACACACCCCTGTGGCTGTCACTCCCTCAGCAGCACCTGCTCACACCCACAAAAAGCTCTTTTCCCCAGAGCTTTTCCATTTCCAATTCCAGCAGACACCACTGAACCTCCCCTCAATTCAAGATTTTTCTCCTGATGATTTCTCTCACTTCTGCTTTTGGTTTTGTAGCTGAACTGAAGGCCCAGAGCAAACCCAAATGTACTTTTTATCCAGTCCAGCCTGGTTTGTAATGCTGAGCCCTGTGCAAAAGTGACTTTCTGATTATTTTGTTGTATTTGTCCATGCTCTGCTCAGAATTCCCTGGGAATATTTTGGTCTGTGCTGCCACAGGAATTCTCTGAACTCTGTGCTTTTCCTGGGCCTTAGTATAGGCACCTGCACCAAAGAAAGAACTAAACCTTTAATAATAATAATAGTAATAGTAATAATAATAATAATAATAATAATAATGTAGTATTTTATTGACAAATGCTTTTATGTTTTTTGTTTCCGTTTCAAATCTCAATGGATTTTTTCCTCCCTTTTTTCCTTTTGTGTAGCCTGGGGGTATTAAAGATCATTTTAGTCAGAATTGAAAAACTTCAGATGGCAAGTTAGAAATACAACTGGATATTAATAACAATAATAATAGTAATAATAATAGTCATAGTCTTTTATTGACAAATGCTTTTATGTTTTTTGTTTCAGCTTCAAATCTCAATGGACTTTTCTCCCTTTTCCCCCCCTTCTTCTGCAGCTCAAGTCCTGTACTTCCCTGCCAAGACCCTGAGCAGTGCTGGCTCCAACATTTCATTCCTGTGCATCTACAGAAACCAAACGCAGGCTGTAGAGGCCCGGGAGGTGGTTTGGTGGCTGAATTTAGCAGAAGAAATCCCAGCCAGCCAATATTCTCTTGTGAACAATCGTGTAAGCAAAGTTACTCTTTTCAACTTGAAAGCAACCCAGCCTAGAGGAAGTTTCTTCTATAACGCTTTGTACTGTTGTCACCAAAGTAGGGAATGTCACCATAGATACGCTGAATTCTATGTAGTAGGTAAGATTCCAGAGGATTTTCCATTCTCATTTTGGGGCATTTTCCTAGTAAGGATCTGATGTTTCCATTTAAAATCCATTTATTGCCTTTGTTGGGTTTTTAAATCTTTTTTTTTCCCTTTTTTTTTTCTTTTGTAGCAACCACTGTGTCTTGCTAATTAAGCTTTTCACGTCTTTTAATTAGACATGGATTTTAATATCTCCTGTGAGACTGATGGATACTTGACCAAAATGACTTGCAGGTGGTCTGCAAACCCAACCACCTTGCTCCTGGGGAGTTTGCAGTTAAGATATTACAGGTAGGGATGGATTCTGATTCTCTTTTTTGTGTTTGCAAAGCATTGCTCAAAACATTCTTGCGTCAAAGAATTCTGGACAAATGTAATTACAGAATTAACAGGTTCTTTATTCTGTGTGCAGGAAGGGAACCAGAGATACCTGAGTGTGTAACAGACCTTCTTTATAAGGTTTTTTCAGCATTTTTCCACCTGTTTGGGAGCCAGTTCTCTTCAAGAAGATTTCTTGGATCAGTAAAACAATTATTCCAGTTGCTCCTATCTCCAAGTTGTGAGGAAATAAGGGAAAAGCCCATTCCCAGTGGGAATGTCTGGCCTGGGGGAGCTGTAGAATCCCAGCTCTTGGAGCCTCTCAGATCCTGACAGCTGCACCTGATTTGAATTTAACTGCTCAGAGTCTGAGATGGGACTTGAGGCCTCCAGAGGTCTCCACTCAGTCTTGGCTTTTGCTATAATTCTGTATCTTTTTTGTTCTATGTGCACACAGGTAAAAATAGAGGATGAAACAAATTCATTCCAAGGTGGAAACAAATTCTTGCTTAGAGAACCAAACCTTAGCTCATGGAGGGAATATTGCTTTGTGAGGGCAGCAGCTTGGACTGCAGCAATTCCCAGAATCCCAGAACCCCAGGTTTGGGTTGGGAGGCACCTCAAAGCTCATCCCATTCCTCCCCTGGTGTGTCGAGCTTGAGAGTTTCCTGGAACCACTCAGGCAGACAGACAGACAGACAGACAGCTCTTCCTGAGGCAAAAAATCCATAATTTCACTGCTCTGCTGGGCTGGAGATGCAGAAATTTTGGCAAACAGCTTCCATCAGCTCTGAGAGCCTAATCCTTTGGAAAGCCAGCCCGTCTTCTCTGGTGGAGTTTTGAATGATGCTGGTGCCCAGGTGAATATTTCCTGGGGTTTTGTGGACTAAAGGAATAACTGGAATGCTGGAAAGTTCAAGTGGAGGCTTTTGGGGGCAGGATTAATGGCTGGCTGAGGGCTGAGGTAGCTTTTGTTTAAGCTGCCTTCACAAATATGAATATAATGAGTGCACTGCTGGGCAGGGAGCTGGGAATAAACCCCATGCTGCTCCTCGTGGCTTTTATTGCCACTTTCTCACTGTTCAGGTTTAGCTAAAAATGTCATTTTCTAGTAGGAGGTGATAATGTGGAGATTTGTTGGTGTTCCTGCAAGATCAAACAGACATTACCACTGCCTGCAAATCCTTCCCAGACACTGCTGGTGCTTCTTTGTTCTGATTTTTGTGGTTATTTGTTCAGAGTGAGACCTGAAAGAAGAAAATGCAATAAAATCCCTGCTGCTGTTGCCTTTTGGAGCTGCTGTGCTGATGTTCTGGCTGTGGGGTTTTGTTTTGCTTGGGTTGTTTCTACACCTCCCTCTGCAGGCAGAGCTGCCAGGAGAAACAGCTCCAAAGGGATCATCCCGTGGGAGCAGGGAGTGCTCCAATCCCACCCTCCAAAGCACCAGGCACTGCTTGAATCCTGGGGACAGCAAGAGGAAACTTCAATCCAGCATAACTCACACCCTCTCCAGCCCCTCTCCTCACAAGTCTGAGGAGAGAGCTGAAAAATTCCCACCCCAAGAAGAATTTACCCAGTTCCATTGCATCCAGAATCCAGGGCTCCTCTCTTCTGTTGCCAGGTGTGATAACTGGCCATGGGATTTTTAATCCAGAGGTGATGTTTTTATGGGATTTCCATCTCCTGCAGACCTCACTGGGTCTCTGTGGCTGCTTCCCCCTGGCTGCCAGCTGGGATTTTGGAAGTCATTCCCAACTGGAGTCAATTCTTGGCAGATTTTCCTTGCTGTGTTTATTGCCAATCCCTAAAATCCCACTGCTGATGAGGATTTGGAGCTGCCTCCTCTTGCTGTACCTGTTGCTTTTTGTCGTTTGTCCTGCTTTTTCCAGAGCCAGAGCTTTGAGGAGTGATACTGAAATGGTTTTTATCCATTCAATGCAGATTCAGGTTCAAAATCCAAATAATCCTCAAAATCTCAGGATGTTTCCTGCCACCAGGATTTTTCCAGTGCCACTACTCCTTTTAATTCCCTCCAGATTTACACTTGCAACGTATCAGCTGAATGTGTTGGGTTTTTTTTCTCCTCTTTTAAGGAGCCAAATTTATTGCTCTGACTTTCCAAGCCCACCTCCAGACTCTGAGGTGAAGGAATGCCATTTGCAGAGGAATCATTCCTACGAGTGCACGTTCCAGCCCATTTTCCTTTTGTCTGGATATACCCTGTGGATTGAGTTTCAGCATTTCCTGGGAACGCTGGAGTCCTCCCCGACGTGCATCATCCCAGCAGATGTGGGTAGGTCCAGATCCAGGGATCTCTCTTCCCTCCTGCCCCTGGATTTTAAATGGTGTAGGGAAAGAATTTTTCCACAGGTTGTAAATAAAAACATGAGAGTTTTGATATTACCTTAAAAAAAAGAATTGGATGAAATGTCATTTCCATACGGGAGCAGATTTTAAATGAAATATCCACTTCTGCCTGTTATTCCCTCCACAGAAAATGCAAGTGTTGTATCGTAAAATAAATCTCATTTTTAAGGTTTTGGTCATTTAATTGTTCAGACTGATTTGTCTTCAATTAATTAAGTTTACACTCCAGTACAGTGTGTAATTTACACAGTTAGAAATCCATTTAAAATCAAGGGGACTGTCCCTGCTCTTCCATGCTGGTGCAAAGTTTTGTGACACACAGAGTGATGTGATCCACCTAAATCTGGATAAAAACCAGAGGCAGGGGCAGTGTCTGAGTGTTTTAAAAACTCCAGAATGTGCAAATCACCTCTTCTTATCTGCTCTGTGACAGAGAATTCACTGGGTGTTTTGTGGACACAAATGTGAACATGGGTGAGAGCAAACAAGGCAGAGGAGCTACATGAAATAAATTTGAGTTATAGAATTATGAAATAAATTCCAGTTATATAGTTATGAAATAAATTCCAGTCATATAGTTATGAAATACATTTATTATGTGGTGACAATGGATGGAATGATTAATCCCTGATGCAGGGTGCTCTGTATTGTAGTAAAGCAAAACAAACCTGTTCCAGCACCATCCAAAATGAAAAAAATATTCATTTGTTGTTGTTGTTGTTTTCTCCTCATTCACATCTGATTATCCAAAATAAGTTTATTTCAATTTGGCTTGATTAACAAACAAGGAGTTTGGGAGGTTCCTGTTCTGGAGCAGCTGGATTTGGGGGGATTTCCAATTAATAAAATAAAACGATTTCCATTAATCACTGCACAGTGTCTGTCCCCAGCCTTTGCAGGAGCTGCTGCTTTCTGCAGGGGTGACCCCATTAAAATCATGGAATCATGGAATTGCTAAGGTTGGAAAAGCCCCTGGAGCCCATGGAGTCCAACCAGTCCCAGGTGCCAAGGCCACCCCTGACCATGTCCCCAAGTGCCACATCCACATGGATTTTAAATCCCTGCAGGGATGGGACCCAGCCCTGCCCTGGGCAGCTGTCCCAATGCCTGAGCACCCTTCCCGTGGAGAAATTTTCCCAAATATCCAACCTAAACCTCAAAATGTATTGCCAGGCCCTGTCTTTTGCTCTTTATCCCAGGGCAGGTAGCCAGTGCCAGCACCAAAATAATCTGTAGTGCTTTAAATGAAAACGGAACACGTGCAAACATTCCCGTGGATTCTGTGGTTCCAGTCCTGCTTTCCCTGGAATAGCAGAGGCCGTGTGTTACCCTCCACCCTCAGGACAAGGAAAAGCCATCCATGGTTTGATTCCATGGGGAGTGTCAGTGCAGACATTGCAGTCATGTTTTCATCTTTCCATTTTGCAGTGAAGCCTCTCCCCCCTTCCATCGTGGGAGCAGAACTCACCAGGAACGTGGGGCTGCTGAACGTGAGCTGGGCCAAGCCTGTCTTTGCCAACAGGGATCTGGCATTCCAGATCCGCTGGAGTTCAGGGAACGGGCAGGATGTTCCATGGCAGGTACTGTCTGTTCCCCCTGGGATGGAGCAGGGATCATTGCACTGCTGTCCTGTAGAGTGGAGCTGCTTTTTATGGAATGTATCCATGGAGGAAATCCCAGGCACGAGCACCTGCAGCGTCCACAAAGGAATATTCCCCACAATCCCACTTCCTCACTGGGTTCATTTTTGGGAATTTTGACTCCGAGAGCTGCCTAAACACCCCTTTGTCCCCACTCTGATTTTTCCCCTTTCTCTCCCAGCTTTATGAAGTCCCAAAGCCCTCAGGCAGCTGGGCTGTGATCCAAGTGGAGCAGCTCTGTGTGGAATACGTGGTGCAGGTGCGCTGCAGGGAGCTGGGTGGATCTGGATACTGGAGCGACTGGAGCAGAGCAGCCCAAACCCTGGTGCAGGACATCAGAGGTCTGTGCTCCCAGGGACATCCTGAGGGCTGGCCTTTGCCACGCTCAGGTGGGACTGGCCTTCCCAAATCCTTGTTTTGCAGCTCCCTCGCAGGGCCCGGAATTCTGGAGAGTCGTTTCTGAGGATCCAGCAAGGAGGCAGAGGAACGTTACCCTCCTGTGGAAGGTGGGAGCAGCTGCGTTTGGGGCTTTCCCTTTGGTCCTAAAACCAGGTGGAATTGCCAGAAGGGGAGTGTGACAGGCACACCAGGCTTGTGGGAATTGGGGTTTGCCTTTCTCTGTGTTCCTGACAATTGCTTGGCTCATCCTAGAGGCAAGAGGTGAATCCTGGTGGGAATTCTGGGATAAAATGGGAAGTGGTTTTGCCTTCTTTGCCTTAAAATGTTAATGCAGGACAGGAAAAAGTTCCTCGGTGCCCATTCCTGTTTGCTCATGTGCTGCTCTGGGGTTTGAACCCTGAAAAATGTGTCAAGCAGGGAATTGCTGTGGGAATCTGAAAGTTTGGCTTTCCTTGTCCTTCACTTCCCTTTGCTGGGAAGAGAGGGAAGGAGAGTCAGCTCTCAGAGAGGGAAATGAAGCCCTTAAAAGGACTCCAGCCCTTGGCTAAAAAGACAAGAACCAGAATATCTTTATTGGGTCCTGTTTCCTTAAAATTGGAGCTGCCCAAGCAACCTTTGCTCTGGGAATCTGGGAGTGGGGAAGGAATTCAGGAATTAATGCCCAGGAATTCATTGCTGCAGCCCCTGCTGGAGAATCACTCCTTGTGCAGCGTGAGCAGATACATCATAAAGCACCAGACCCCAGGGAACACCTCCTGGGAGGAATTTGTGGATCATGGCACCAGCTGGACTTTTCCATGGACTGAGCCAACCCACACCATCACCATTTTAGCCATGAATTCAGTTGGAATTTCTGCAATCAATTCGAATTTAACTCTATCCCAGCAAATGAGCACAGGTAAGAGCAGCAAGGAGTGGGATGTGGGAAATGCCAGGAATCCTGGTGATGCTCATGGGGAAACTTTCCTTGGGATCAAATTCCCTGTGGTGGAGTAAGGACTGTTTTATGGGGATACATTCAGCACCAACAGAGCTGTTGGAAAACTGAGATTTCCATCATGAAAATCCTAATGACTTTTGGGTTGGGGAGAGAGTTGTCTGTGTCTGGGCTGTCCTCACTAATAAAATATAAATGATTTAATCAAAGAGAAATAAAATCCTGCTGGAGAACTGATCTTTCATCTCCTTTGGTTTGGGAACACCCACATTCCTGCTGGGGAATGTTTTGTTGTTTCCAAAATGAAATGTGGTCATGTTTTGGGCTGCCAGGGTACAGAGCCCTCAGACTTCCTGAGCAGCAATTCCTGGATTTGGCTGCATTCTGCTTAATTTATTCTCAAGGATTCAGGAGGTTTTAATTTTTTGGTTAAGGATAATCAAGGAATTGCAGGTGAGAATTTGGGAAACTTGATGTCTGTAGGAAACTTGATCTCTTTAGTGCTTGGGACTGGTTTAGGGGAACCCAAATTTCGGTGGCTTGAAGAAAAAATAAATCTCTGCTGATGTGGCTTTATTATACAGAAGATAATTCAAGTGGTGAAGTGGTGAAACTTGAGCATTTATAGGGTGTGCATCCCAGGTGTTTTCCCTGTTTTCCCAGTGGATGCTGTGCAATCCCTCAGTGCTTACCTGGTGAACAGCACCTGTGTGGTTCTGGTTTGGAGCCTCTGCCCCCAAATCCCTGGGATAAAATCCTTTGTGATTGAGTGGAAGGACCTGAACAAAGAGGAGCAGGTGAAATGGCTGCGAGTTCCTCCAAATCTCAGGAAATATTTTATTTATGGTGAGTGTGTGTTTGGAAAAATAATTCATGCTGTTAATCAGTGTGGAAGAAAAAAATGTGGAACTTCAGAGCTCTGAGCCCTTTCTTCCCCTTCCCTGTTTCTAATCACTTTTATTGACCAATAAGCCAAATTTTGATGCTCATTAGAGGATTGCCTGTTGCATTAATAATCATTTTAAGCTCTGGAGTGAATTCATTTCGTGGCAATACAATAAAATTAGTTCTGGAATATTGAACACACCAGCTAATTATTCAAATTAATATCTGCATTTGCTTTGCATTTTGACTGCACTCCTAGAAATTATCACAGGAGCTCCATAAGGTGCTTATTCCATGACAGAACAATGCTGGATTAATACTTTGGATCTCAGGATTTTGGAGTAGGGATCTGTAGAAGAAGGATCCATTATTGCCCTCTCTGGGCTGATCTGAGCTCTGACCTGTGCCCAGAGCCTCTGTGGAGGGAATTGGTTCAAAAGTGGGTAACAGTGGATTCCAAAGGCTGATTTCCCCTTTCCAGATCACTTTCTCCTGATTGAGAAGTACCAGTTCAGCCTCTACCCTGTGTTTGCTGGAGGAGTTGGCAAAGCCAGAGCCACGGATCAGTTTGCCAAAGGTGACTGACAGGATCTTTTCCCCTATTTTTTTATCATGTAAAAGTGACCTTTAAATGCAAAATCTCTGTCTCATCTGAAGGGAAAAAGTAGTAATAAAGTCACTGTAATGTGCCTACAAGCAGTGAACAGACTTCAGCTTTAATTTGAAAACTCTCTGTGGGCTGAGCTGAGTGAGGGATTAAACTCCTATTTAAAATAATTCCTTTTTGTCTGTTTATTCCCAAGGGAAAGGTTTGTCCATGTGCAATAAAACTGTTGCTCAAGGTTATTTCCCCATCTAAGCTGCTGTTTCTACTGTTTGTTATTTCCCTGTTGCCAACTGCTTTGCTCCCAGACAAATGATTTTGCTGCATTCATAGCTGAACTCCTTTATTTCCAGGGCCATTTGAAACTGGGAATAGTGGCAGCCTCCACGTGGTTCTCCCAGTTGTTTTTTCCACCTCAGTTTTGCTGCTGGGAGCGTTGCTGGTTTCACACCAAAGGTACCTTGTTCTTTGTTTTCCAAAATTCCAGGTGGTGCAGCTGCATCATTCAGCATCCAAAATTCCACTCTGCTGAGCTGGTGTCACAGGATCCCAAAGTGGTTTGGGTTGGGAGGGACCTTCAATCCCATCCAGGGCCACCCAGGGACACTTCCACTGTCCCAGAGTGTCCCAGCCTGGCCTTGGGCACTGCCAGGGATCCAGGGGCAGCCACAGCTGCTCTGGGAATTCCATCCCAGGGCCTCCCCACCCTCCCAGCCAGGAATTCCTTCCCCATATCCCATGTAAATCCCCCCTTTTCCAGCTTAAAGCCATTCCCTGTGTGCTGTCCCTCCATCCCTGTCCCCAGTCCCTCTCCAGCTCTCCTGGAGCCCCTTCAGGCCCTGTGGGTTGTGGTCATTCAGCACAGACTGTACTCTTTATATTTTCCCACACTGCCCCCTTCTTTATGTTTTGGGTTAAATTTGGGCCATTGATCCCCTCCCCAGTGATTATTTCATGGCCACAGGGCTGTGGATAAAGGAAATGGCAGAGATTCCTTCCCTGTGGGAACAGCACCAACTCCAGGTTTTCCCTGGCATTTCAGGGTGAAGAAGCTGCTCTGGGAGGATGTTCCCAACCCCAAGAACTGCTCGTGGGCACAGGGAGTGAATTTCCAGCAGGTTCGTGTTTCCCTGGGGCTGCTGCTTCCTCCACCCAGGGCTGTTGTTCCAGCTCTGTCTCCAGGGGAAATCCAGCCCCGTTCATCCCTCTGGCTCCATCCAGAGGTTCCCGTTTCCCAGGCCTCTGGATTATGCATTGGATGTGATAAATATCTGCCAGTTTTTAATAGGTGACAGATGGTGGCCTTTGCCAAAACACCCCTGGCCTTGGCTGGGAGGGGTTTCATCTGTGTTTGCCGTGGTGTCCGTGGAGAGGGGTAGGGATACAAACATCTCCGTTAGGGATGAACCACATGCATGAGGAGAAAAAAAGTCATTTTCATTGTTTAAAAGCTCCCTGTTCATTTTGATGTGGGGAGGTGATGGATTTGTGTGGGAAAAATGCCAAATTCAGGGCCCAGGTGTCACCAGTGGCGAGTCTGGACTGAGTAGAGCCCAAGAGTTTTCCTCTTTGCTCTAATTTCCCACTACTCTGAGTATTTTGACATTTTCCTCATTATTTTGGCAGCTTCCCTGCTGTAAAACATGGTTTGTTAATCCACAAAACCCCTGGGTTTGTCTGTTTGGTCCTAATTCATTAGGAAATATCAGGGAATTCTCCTTTGGAGATCCTGGTGGGTCATTTCCATGGGAGCAGTAAATCCTGCATTTCTCCCAAATAGAGGAGTTTCACTCAGTTCAAACATGCAGCTGCTGCTCAGGTGGGAATGCTCCAAAAATCCTTTGGAAAGGCTGAATTTGACCCGGGTAATCCGACCCCAGCAGTGAAAGTTCCTCCAGCTTATGTATCAATGATTAAATCTGTCGAGGAAATTTTGTCCTAGATGATTTTCAACTATAAATTCTTAAAAAACGATGTGTGAAGTCGATGTGGCAAAATTCCAGGCTGCTGGGAACGACCTTTGGTGTGGGATGCTGTGATCCATAAAACCTGGAGAGTGAAATTGTCCTTAGAGATTCGGGATGACAGGGAAAAAAACGATACAAAATTTCCAGTCTCAAAGACAAAGGAGAGCAACCTTTATTTTCTTTTTATAGATAGTTCTGAGAGATGTGATTGCACACTCAGAACAACACCTCTTGAACATTTTTACAAATAAACAACAAGTTAGAAAAACAACACTGGTGAGGACTGTTTTCCACTTTCAAGGGCTGTTTTGAATCCTCCTCACAAAATCCAGGCCGGTGTGGGAAAGCCACCTGGTCCAGTTTCACACAGCCTCTGCTGCTTCTGCCCGACCTCTGGCATTCAGCATCCAGATGAAACAAGGCTGTCCCATAATAAATGAGCGTTAAAATCCCTCTTTTCTTCCAGCCTGAAGCTCTGGAGCACCTCTTTGCCAAGCCCCCCGAGCCAACGCCGTGTGAGCCGCTCCTCCCGGAGGCAGAGGTGGTGCTGGAACACATCGACGTCGCCAAAGCCTCGCCAAAAGCGGAGCCGGGGGATTTTTCAGGAATCCATTCCGCGTTCCCAACGCCCCAGGACTCGGGATGTGACTCGGCGTGCTCCAGCAGCCGCTTCCAGAGCAGCAGCTTCTCCAGGAGCTGCCAGGATGGAGCAAGCACGGCTCAGAGTGAGCTGAGATACGCCGCCGTCGTCAGCCGTTCCCCGGGCAGCGGGCTCTGCCGCCGGAAAACCAACCCAAGGAGCTGCTCGGAGAGCTGCTCCCTGGGGGAAGATTCCATCGCTTTAGGGGCCTTCTCCAGTGGGGCTTGGGAGGTTGGGAACGGGGCATTGCTGGTGTTCCCTGGCTCCCAGCCCAGCAGGGCTGTGTCCCTGATCTCCTCGGAGGGGTTCTCGGAGCCTTTGGATGGAGCTTTCGCAGCCGGCGCCGAGCGGAGCCCGTGTTACCTCGGGATAACATCCCTGGAAAAAGGACAGAGGGACCTTTTCCTGGCAGAGAGCTCCAGGGGGACGTGTCAGCTCCAGAGCACGGGGCTTCTCCAGCACATCCCAACAGATGGCAAGGAGTTTATCCAAAGCAGCCTCAAGCCCAAAGGCAGCGTTCCCTATGTTCCACAGTTCCGGGTGGCTACAGCCAAAGGGCAGGAGGCCACGGAGAAAAAGTGACAGAATCACCCCCACATCTGATATTCCTGAAGTTTTTCCAGGTGTTGATGCATTCCCCTGTTTTCCCTCTCTTGATTTATCCAGCTGGTTGTGTTTTTAGGCTTCACCTCGGGTGTCCAAGGGTGAGAGAGCTGATCCTTGGCCTGGAATATTTCTGTGGGAGAAAAGCTGGAATGTGCCATTTCCCTGGGAATGATTTGTGACATCGTGGTTGGAAGGAATGGATCAAGGAGTGAAAGGCTCAGGGGACTGCAGGAGGAGGAAGAGGATCCAGATTCCTGTCTCTCCATTAATTGGATAAAATGATGTATTTAAAGTATCCACATTTTGTTGTGGAAATGGTGCAGTTTTACACTGACATCTCCTCTTAAGCTCTTTCCTAGAATTCCATGGGAGAAGAGAGAGGAATTTGATCCAAGGACCCTGCATTTTTGATTTTGGGGAATCCATCCTGCCTGTCTGGCCTTGGAGAAGTCACTTTGCCTCTACAACCGTGCCAGGAAGCCTCAGGTGGGAGGAAATCAGGTCTGGATTTTCTGGGAGAAGCAGGAAAACAAACTCACACCTATCTGCAAGCCAAAGCTATTTTTCTTTTTTTATTTCATAGTTCATAAATGTTTTTCTATACCTGCCTTTTCAGAGAACTATTTTGAGGAGTGAAGGAGGATGAATTTATTGTGTATTCTAAAGAATAAATTTCTGTCAAACTTCAGAGAGACAAAACCAAAAGGGCAAACCCGACGTTAAAAACCAAAGCAAGGGCGAATTTAAACCCAGCTTAACACAAAACCCCACTGCTGGTTTTTGTTAAGCTGCTGCCCTGGCTCTTGTGGGGCTCTTTGTTGCTGGATGTGACACAGATCTGATGGTCTGGTTTCCAAAATACTGTGTGGGGTGAGGAATGAAAACCTGTTTTGTGTTAGGAACCAAAACTTGTCCCTGTGATTGGAGATAAACCTGCAGGCTCCTGGAGCATTCCAGGCTAAAGCTGGGATGTATGCTGGATTTAGGATTCACTCCCTGCTGTTGGCAAGGGACAGGAGAGCCCATTTCTCTGGAGAATGGAATGATCCTTCCGTGGAAGTGTCCAGAAGAATTATTTGGTTGTGTTTGAAGATCATCTTTCTCCAGAAATAAAAAGCTGATGTTGATTTTAGCCTGCCCAATCCTTTCCCAGTAATTCCATACGAACAGGGGGAGCTTAACCATGGGAATGATCAGCGGAGGGACCAGGGAAGGTTTTCCTGGGAACATGAGAAGATTCAGGAGTTAGGAGATGTGCAGGAGGTCTCTCCTCAACGGACACTGGCAGATTCCCAGGTTTCACCTCCTTTGGGAGCCCAGTCCCTGCTCCCACTGCCATCCCATGGTTTTCCGAATGGCCAGAGCAGGTGGTGCTCCTCAGGGAAACCAAGGGATCTCCTCTGCAAAAATCCTGCAGGAAATGCAGCAAATCTGAGCTGCTCCAACAAAAAGAGAAGATTTGGGCTGTGATGAGTGTAGAACCGAGGGATTGGATCCTTTCCTGTCTGCAATCCCAGGGCTCCTGAGGATGCTGCAACTCCAGGTGCTGACCCACAGCAGGGGCAGGCCACAGCTGCATGAATAATTCCTGAGCCTGGCATTTCCATCCTGGTGGAAGGGACACCCGATCCTGCTCCTCACCTCTCCGTGCTCCCACAGAAAGCCCAAATCTGCATATCCTGAATGCTCCATCTGCTGCTCCGGCCGCTCCCTCAGGCAGCAGCTGCCTCGGGGAGGGAAAATTGGGAGCTGGGGAAATTTGGGAGCTGGGGCCAGTTATTTTCCATCATTTTCCCCCTCAGCTTCAGGTCAGGTTTTTTCCCACAGCTGAGCCTTTCCCAGGCCGTGAGGGATTGCTGTGTTTGCAGCCACAGGAGCAAAATCTCCTTGGCTTATTCCTGGCCGAGCTGGAGATGGGAATGTGCAGTGCCTGGGGATTTTGGAAGGTGACAGAATTTTTAGCAGAGCCATAAGAAGCTCCCCCTCATTCCAGAAGAACTGTCCCTGCAAGGGACACAGGTGTCACCCTGGGGAGGGCTGGAAGGGGCTTTGTTCCAGGAGCTGTCCTTGAAAATGTCTGGAGCAGGGAATCTGTGCTCACTGCCTCCCCCAGGCTCCGCTCCTTGGCAGGAGAGCTGGGAAAGCCCTGCCAAGGAACAGGGAGAAAGTAGGGAACAGGGTCATGCCAGGATCTGGGCCGGGGGAAAAAATGGGTTTCAAGTGATGATCTTCACCTCCAGCTCTGCTCTGAGGGGTCTCCTGCACTCCTGGCTCAGTGCCTGGCAGATCCAAAGGGATTCACCTGCCCCTGGGCATGGGGAGGGAGGAAAAACCTATGGAATTGCATTTGGGAGCAGCCCAAGAGCAGCCACAGGAGTGACCCAGCACAGTTGCTGTTTCCTTCAAAGGGAAAATGTTGCTGCTTCTCCAGAAATGTTCCTGTGCCACAAACAATCCCCAGCCAATTCCCAGGGAAGCTGGGCATTTTGCAGAGAAATGGGATTTTTTGGCCGTGGCCTCCCACTCACCAGGAAAGGCCTTTTCAGTTTGAACCAAGCAATTTTAGGAACCATGTGCAGCTTCTGAAGTACAAATTAACATCCTGCAGATTCGTTTTGAAGAGCATTCAGGAGTGCAGCTCTTTTATGTAAGAAAATGAATCAAATGTGTCATTTTCCCTTTTCCATGTCACTTGCAGCTACAGTTAAATCCCTCCCCCCCCTTTTTTTGTTTTTTTAATCTGGGATTGATGTTTGAAGCAGCAAAAACTGGCCATGCCAGGGATTTGGAATTCAATCACCTTTAAGGTCCCTTCCAACCCAGGCCATTCCATGATTCCCTGATTTAAAAGCACAGGAGGGATCAATACATCCTTCAAATCCTTACCCAGGCCATGGTTTTGTCGTGGATATTCCAGATTTTGTGTTCCCCGTTGGAGAAAAGGGAATTAAAATGCAGGTTTCTGGTGGGAATTTCTGCGACAGGAAGGATCCCATTCCTCCAGTCTTCCTTCTGCTGGGAAAGCAACTTGTCTCAAGGTTTGAATTAAATCTATTTGTGGGTGTGCATCCAGGTTTTATCCCTGTAAAACACCGGGATATCAGCACCTGCCCAGATCCTGCTGTTGACAAGGACACTGCAGTGCTGGCACACGGCCCCAGCAGCACCAAAAGGACCCCAAAACCCCCAAATTCCTGTCAGGAATTTCAAACGGGGAAGCCACAGCATCCTTGTGGCTGGAAAAGCGGGCGGGTTCGGCAGGTGCCATTGTGCTCACTAATGATCCCAAAGAAAAAACCGGGAATTGTCTGTGGGGACCTCTCATCAATAAATGACTCCCTGTGCCAGAGCTGGCAGAGCAGAGCAGGGTGGGCATGGAGAACTCTCCCCAGGAAGCTGCAAAGCAGCGCTGATGGCTCCTGGAATAACGCAGAGTCCTGCGGGGATGGATGGATGGATGGATGGATGGATGGATGGATGGATGGATGGATGGATGGATGGATGGATGGATGGATGGATGGAAAAACGAGGGCTGGAGAAGGATGGAGGGAGGGACAGCCCGGGAGGGCTTGGATGCTGTTGAAAAGCCGTGGGCAGAGAGGTCTGGGGGCCCGTGAGAGATAAAGGTCACGGCAGTGCCACCTCTGCAGTTCAGAGCTAACTCAAGGCTCTGTCTGGCCTTTTTATCACCTTTTTTACACACAGCCCCGCTTTCCCCCCTTTTCCCCTCGTCCTGGATGGGCTCTTTTGGGATGCAAATGAAGCTCGTTTCCTATCCCTGAAAATTCGTTCCAAAGCAGCCGTTTATACCTTCAGATGCAAAAGGAGAGTTAGGGACAGGTGACAAACACGAACCTAGCCGGCGCTGCTTCCCCAGAGCTTTCCCAGCAAAGCAAGCCATTTCCATAGGGATCCAGCACTTGGCAAAGGAGAAGGAGCAACCTGGGCTGGTGGAATGTGTCCCGAGCCTTGGGTGGAACGAGATGGGCTTTAATCTCCATCCAAATCCAAACCTTTGTGGGGTTTTAGAATTCTGTGAATACTGTGAATGGGATTTTAGAATTCCGTGAATGGATGGGGTGGGAAAGCCAAGAAACAGCTCTCTGTTAGATCTCCCAAATCCATCCAGGACACACAGGTGGGCAGGACAGCCAGCTCGGGCTGCAAAGGAGCACTCAGAACCTCATCTCCAGCTTCCAACGATGATTAAAGATCTGGCAGGGAAAGAATTATTTAATCTTGCGCCTGCCTAATGTCAGAAGCTCGTCAGAGACCAGCTGCTGTTTGCAGGAACAGCTTGGAATCCCTCTGCTCCAGATGGGTGGTCAGGAAAATTCCAGCTGGGTCATCAGGAGAACTCCAGCTGGATCATCAGAACTCCAGCTGGATCATCAGGAGAACTCCAGCTGGATCATCAGAACTCCAGCTGGATCATCAGGAAAACTCCAGCTGGATCATCAGGAGAACTCTAGCTGTGTGGTCAGGAGAACTCCAGCTGGATCATCAGGAGAGCTCCAGCTGTGTGGTCAGAAGAACTCTAGCTGTGTGGTCAGGAGAACTCCAGCTGGATCATCAGGAGAGCTCCAGCTGTGTGGTCAGGAGAACTCCAGCTGGGAGAGGACCACCTCCCTCCTCAGCACAGGGACCAGCAGGGACAGTGATGGACTCAGCCCTGCTCCCCATTTCTGCCCCCTGAACCATCCCACACATCCTGGAAACAACTTCTGGCTGGAGCAGGGATGGTTCCAGAGAGATTTCCTCCAACAGCTCCAGCTGAAGTGAAGGATGTTGGGTTTCTTTTTGTTTTCAGCCGACAGCATTTTGAATGTGCTCTGAAAGTAAAAAGATTTTTTTAATTTACAGCCAGGAGAGGCTGAGGGAGCTGGGAAAGGGGCTCAGCCTGGAGAAAAGGAGGCTCAGGGGGGACCTTGAGGCTCTGCACAACTCCTTGACAGGAGGGGACAGCCAGGGGGATTTGGGATCTGCTCCCAGGGAACAGGGACAGGAGGAGGAAAGGGCTTTAAGTTACTCCAGGGAAGGTTCAGCTTGGATATTATGGAAAATTTCTTCATGTAAAAGGTTTTCCAGCCCTGGCACAGCTGCCCAAGGCAGTGGTGGAGTCCCCATCCCTGGAGGGATTTAAAATCCCTGTGGATGTGGCACTTGGGGACACGGGGCAGTCCCAAGTCCCAGGCACTGGTGGCCTTTGCAGTGCTGGGAAAGAATTGGACTTGATGGTCTCAGAGGGCTTTTCCAAGCTTAATGATTCCAGGATTTACAATTTTAGAACTGTGGGAGCCTTTTTCTCTTTTTCCCATCAGCTGGATGCGGAAATAGATGTTGAAGTAGGAGCCCTGCCCTCATCCCTGTGAGGACTCCAATGCAATTCCCTGTCTGGAGCTGGGAGAGATTGCTCTGAACCCCTTGGAGCTCTGTGGGCTCTCTGGCTGAAACAGGGAGGTTAAAACTGCACAGTTGGAAATTCAGGAGATCTGAAGGTTGTTTCCCTGCAAGTCCTGCTTTGTGTCACCTGCCCAGACCCTTTCAGTGGTGACAGCACCCAGAAACTCAAGCCAGGGTTGCCAGGCTAAAACACAGAAAGGTTTCTTGTTGGTTTAAAAATCTGCTCTGGTTTTTAGGGTTTTTTTTTTGTATGTTTGTTTGTTTTTGTTTTGGTTTTTTTTGTGGGTGAAAAGACAGTGGAACCTTTGCTGCCAATCTGAGATCCTTTTTCCCACTCCAAAAAACCAATCCCAGGATTAGGGGCTAAAATCTTTATGGCCACTGCTTTGGTGCGGATTTAGAGAGCTGATGTTAATTAACTGAGCTCTTTACAGTGAAGAAAATCCCTTCCCTGGGCACTTCCCAGACTCTCCCTGCGAGGGTGGGCAGGCCCTGGCACAGATTTCCTATCCCTGGAAGTGTCCAAGGCCAGGCTGGACCAACCTGGGATAGTGGAAGGTGTCCCTGCCCATGGAGGGGGGACTGGATAATCCCTGAGGTCCCTCCCAACCCAACCCATTCCAGGATCCTATCCCATGAGGAATTCAAGCTTTAATTTTACATCTCTTCAATGTGTTACTTGTGTTTATTTAGACAAAATTTTAGCTGCTTCCTTCATCAAAACCAAGGACCTTCCAGCTTTGGCTGTTTTGCAGGATGAATAATCTTGTCAGTGGCTATTTATTCCCAGAATTCATCAACTTCCAGACACAAATCCTCCTTCAGCTGGATAAACTGGGCTGGGGACAAGCTGTGGGTTCAGGGCTGGCAGCAGAGAGGAGAATATTCCCCAGCACCTCTCAGTCCTGACCCACAGCTCCTCCTGGAGCCTCCCAGGGATTGGGATGCTCCCAAAGAACTCGGTGGGATGAGTCAGCTCCGTGTCTGCCAGGCTGGTGCTGAGGGGGAGGAACAGGAGTGAGGAGCTTGTGCTGATCCAGGGAAGCTGCAGCACAGGAGAAAAGTGACAGAAGCTTCTTCCTTTCTCAATTCCTTCCCAGGAAAATCCACCTTTTACTGTCCTTCCTGCACTTTTGGGGCTGCCAGGAAAGCTGAGGCAGTGGGAATATCCATCTTTTTCCAAAGCAGGCACAACATAATCCTAATCCACTTTCCTGCTGATATTTTTTCTGCTCTGTTCCATGTTGTTTTTTTTCCAGAGCATCCAGCGCTTCCCAGCTCTGTCAGGGACAATGCCCATGGCCAAGGATTCAAGCCCATCCTCCATCCTAAAGCCCAGGCTACAGAGAAAGTTGGGAATCTGAGACCTCAGCCTCACATCCCAGGAAGTGCTGCAATGTTCCTTGCTGTTGTCTTTAACCAAAATATTTGGGTTTCTAGGTTTGTTTCAGAAGGAGAAATCATCCGTGGAATTACCCTTAGTTGTTTTGGGACTGTGACAAATCCTTCCCACTTCTCATCTCCTGCACCTGGCTGCTGCTTTATGGATGAGAAATCCCAGTGGTTCCATTCCAGCCCTGGTGTTGCTCCAGGGAAGTTTCTGCCTTTAAAAACTGCCCAGCATTTTCAAAGTAATAAAAAGCTTCAGTGGCTCCACAAGCTCCTGCCCTTTCCTAGGAAAGCTGCTTGGTCTTTTTTAGGGAAGCCCCACTGTTGGAGGGGAGCTGCCTGGATTGCTGGTTTATCCATTTCCATGCAGGATTTGGGAATCCACAGCAGCCTCCTCAGCCACTCCTGAGAGTGACAAACCTCATCAACGCCTCCCAAAGGGATTTTGGGAGGGCTGGGAAGCACATCCTTCACTGCACAGCTGCTGCTCCACTCACTTCTCCCAAAGAAATCCCCAATAAAGCTCCAGGAAACAAAGGAGGGATGGAATGTCCACCCTGCACCTCTTCCCTCCTTGCTCAGCTTCTCTCTCCCTCTTGATATCAAAACCAACAATTCTCCTACTCCTGGTATGAAATGGGGAGGGGAAATTCTATTGCCTGATCCCAGCATCTGGTATATCCCATTTAATTCCCATTTATTTGATATCCATGAGCTTCTTCAGCTCCTTCAGCTGGAAGGACAGAGAAGGGAGCACAAACATTCATTAATTCTGCCCAATTAATTAATCGATTCACAGATCTCTTACAGTATCCAGGATATTTGTTTCCTTTCCCTGTTTCCATCCTGTCCTGTTAATCTCCCAACAATCCTGCAGCCTCCCTCCGTTTTCACCTGAATCCCTTTTCCTGGCACCAAGATCTTTATGGAAGAGGAGGGAGGATGACAAAGACATTTGGTGTTGATGAGCTGAGGGCACAGAGGGGGGAAAAAAACCCTTTGGGGAGTCCCTGGCTGGCTTTGTTTGGTGTGGGCAGTGCCAAGAAATCTCCTGATCCTCCCTGAAAAGGGGGATTTTGGAGCAGGGAGGGCACCAAATCCAGAGAAAATCCAGAAAATCAAGGAAAATACCCCAAAATGGTCTCAGGGAGGTTCTGAGGCTGCCTGGGGGGTGAGGGAGAGCATCAACTCCAGAGTAAACCCAGAAAATTATGGAAAATACCCCCAAATGGTCTCAGGGGAGGTTCTGAGGCTGCCTTGGGCGTGCTGGAGGGCACAGGAACCAGGACTCCCTTCTGTTTAGATCAGCCATTCTCATTCCAAACATTTCCTGCTGCTCCCTTCCTGTTTTAATGGGAAATGTATCCTTTGACAGGACCTCACCGAATCCATTTATCCTGTTCTGTTCCAGCTCTCCTGCCACATTTATCACCCGAGGATCTGAGTGCATTCAACACAACCACAGACATCTGCCAGCTTGGGTTTTTTTCCCCTCTCAGTCTCCTCAGGAGAAAAAAAATGAAATGAGTGCAACAGTTTTCCTATTTTAGGAAGTTGGACTTTTCCCCCAGCCTCTCCCCCACAAACACTGCTTTAGTTTTTTTTTTTTCTAGCAGAGAAAACAAATCCCCACAGGATCCACATCCTCAGGTTGGATCCTGAGACAGTTTTACTTTCCAGAAACAAAGCTGGGCCATCCCTCCACTGCCCAGCTCTAGGGAAGGGGTCAGGAGTATCAGGAATACTCTTCCTCTCACCAGGCAGCTTTTTGGCTGGAAGCAATGTGGGAATCCTGCACCACAATGGGATGGGAATGGTCACAAGTCACTGGGAAAGGAGGAAAGGCATCACCTGGACCCAGGAGAGCTCAGTGTCAACAATGAATCCCAAAGATCCTCCTGAGTTACTGCCTGAAGTGATCCCTGTGCATCATCTCTGTGGTGTTGGCTCTTCAAAAAATCATGGAATGGTTTGGGTTGGGAGGGACCTTAAACCCATTTAATTCCAAACTCTGCCATGGCAGGGATATCTTCCACTATCCCAGGCTGCTCCAAGCTCCATCCAACCTGGCCTTGGACACTTCCAGGGATCCAGGGACAGCCACAGCTTCTCTGGGAATTCCATTCCAGGACCTGTGCACCCTCCCAGCCGGGAATTCCTTCCCAATATCCCATCTAGCCCTGCCCTCTGGAAGCCATCCCTGTGTCCTGGCACTCCAGAACTCTGGAACACGAGTGTTCACCCACAAATGTTTATCCCCTGCCTGGTTTTGGGACTTTGCCAGGGGAGGAACACGGAGAAAGGGACGTTGCCCTTCAGGGAGCAGCCTCAGCCTCGTTGTGCTTTATCCTGGGAATTCCAGTGTGGAAGGCAGAGGGATCCCAGTTAAAAGTTGGGCAGAGAGAGGAGGTGCCTCCCTCCTGCTTGCTGAGGGAGCTCTCCAGGACTGCCTGGAGAATTCCTTCACCCCTCTGGTGCTGTCAGAGAGATGCTCCTGGAGGCGCCTCTGGGCAGCTTCCCTGAGGACTCTCCAAGGAATGGGGAGGTTTGGCCAGGAAAAGAAGCTGGATAACCAAAACCCTCCAGGATTTCACAGAATGGCAGAATGGTTTGGGTTGAAAAGGACCTTAAAGATGGCCTCAAACATGATCTCAGAGCTCCTGTGTGTGACTGCTGCGTGTTGGAGAGCTCAGAGCTGACTCTGGGAAGGACAAAGGCAGTGAGCACACAGGGTTGGCCACTGGGAAGTGACCTTTTCCCAAGGCTGGCAGGATCTCAGCCGGATTTACGGATAGGAAGCCTTTCGGGATGGTGGGAGCTTCTCCATGATGAAAAATTGGTGCCTGTGAGTGGCATTTGGTAACTGTGGCAGGGCAGGGAGTGCTGCAGCTCTCAGGACTCACTTTGGTGTGGATCAGGAGTGCTCAGGGCCTCTGGAATGTCTCAGTGCCAGGAATGACTTCTTGGAGCCGGCTCGGCAGACTGAGCCAAGGGAGAGAAGTGTAACTCGAGCCCACAATACGATGGCAGCAGGAGCTCTGGGGAGTTCCTTCCTTTCACCCTCCTGCTCTCAGCATTCCCTCCCGGCATCCAGGCTTCCAGGAGGATGTCAGGGAACAGAGGAGCAACCCTGGGAGCTGCTGCTGCCAGCTGCAAACAGGAACAGCCCCGTCCTTTCCAGCAGGGTGAAGCACTGCTGTTGTTCCCAGCCTCTGGAAGTGCATCCATGACTCTGAATCGCTGCCTGAATCAGGATTGCTGATCTCTCCTGTTGCCAGGGAGTTGAAAAGCTTGGATGTGCTGCCCGAAGGCTGGGAATGACCAAGAGCAGCATTTGAATTTCCCTGGCCTTGTAGTCTGGAAGAGCAGAGTTTCTTTCAGCCATTTGGGAATTCTGTATCCTGCCCTCATTTGTGTTGTTCAGTGCTTACAGATAAGAGACAACTCCTAGATATTCCAAAGATTTGCCTGAGCCTAAACCACAGGGTTTACACCTAGAATCCAGGGAAGGATTGCAGGAGTGACTTCTCTGTGGAGTTTCACGGAGTTTAGCAAGTTTAACACCTTTGCACACCAAACTGTGGACCAGATTCCTCACATGTGATCTGTGTCCAAGGCAGCACAGAGGGACAAAAATTCACCTTGGTTCTCCTCACTGCAGCCCAAACTTTGTAAAAGGTATTGGCGTGTTGACATTTGACTGATAATTACTTTTATATTTTAAAAGAAACTCCTGTATGTTCTAGACATCTCTCCATTAATTATTAACTCTTAATTTTACGGATCTGGACGGACAATCTTTTCTGTATGATTGCGTGACACAAAACTTTCATTCAATATTGTTCTTTTATTGCATAAAGAGTGGTTTATCAAGATCTGCTCTGGTCCTGGCCTGTGGTTCTGTGGGATCTTGGGCCATGGGATGGGACTCGAGCAAGAATCCCAACACAGCAGCCTTCTGTTCAATTTTCAGAGCCTGCAGTCATGAATCCCTGGAAAAAAATCAAGGGGCGGTGTGTCATCCACAAATAACCAGTTGAACTCTTCATTTAAAAGGTTTTATAATGAATAGATTTTATTCTTCCCTGCTGGACTCTGAGGTTTTGGGGAATTGGGGTGGGTCCTTTAAGCCTTTTAAATGCTGCTCCTCGGCCCTGAAGACCAGAAAATTCCTCTTTTACCACGTGAGCCAAGTCTTCATGTTATTACTCCAGAAACTTGGCCTTTGATGAGGACATCAAACACCCGAAGATCTCATGTTTAGGATGAAACAGAAGTGAGAAACCATATAAAGGGAATTACCCTTTATCTGCTGCGTGTCTGGGGTGGTGTGACCAGGCAGCAGCTCCCACAGATGTGACATGGGACATTAACTCTTTGAAGTGAGCAGCTCTTGTTTGCCAGGGCCTCACAGGGAAGACTTCTCCCTCACAGGGCAGAATTGCTCCCCAAAATCCCATCCCAGCCCGGCCCAGCTGTGCCCCGCGCTTTGTACCTGCTGCTGGCCCTGGCTGTGGAGTGTCCTCTGCTCCAGGCAACATTCCCTAGGGAGAGTTCTCACCACCAGCTGCTTCCTCTCTCCTGCCCTGCCCCCACGGACGCAAAGATATCGATAAATTTGTCTTCGATTCCTTGCAATCCCAGACTGGTTTGGCTTGGGAGGGACCTCAGCGCTCCCCTCATGCCACCCCCGCCATGGGCAAGCGATGCCACCACGCACTAGCCAGGTTGCTCCCAGCCCCATCCGAGCTGGAATTTGGCCGGATTTTGCTGCAGAGCCGCTGCCGGAGCTCGCCTTGGCTCCAACCCGGCCGGGGGGGACCCGGGGCCGGGGCTGCGGCGGGGGAGGGACGGACGGAGCGGGGCGGGACGGGCGGAACCGTGAGGGGAGAGCGGAGCCGAGCGCGGAGGGAAGGGGAAGGAAAGAGCGGAGCGGAGAGCGGAGGGAAGGAGAGGAGCAGGCGGGGAAGGAGAGGGAAAGGAAGGGGCGGAAAGGCAAAGGAAAGGAGGGAGAGGGAAAGGAAGGCAAGGAGAGGAGCGGGGAGCGAAGGGAAGGCAGGCGAGCAGCCGAGCCGAGCCTGAGGCGCTCCCCGCGGGGCCGGCCCCGCTCGCTCCGCAGCGCTGGGGAAGCGCGGCCGCCGCTCCGCCGCCAGCGCCGGGGCCATGGAGCGCTGAGGGGCCGCGGGAGCCCGAGGGGAGCCTGTGGAGAACCGGAGGAGAATCGGAGGAGAACCGGAGGAGAACCTGCGGGGAGCCGCCGCCGGAGGTAAGCGCTGCCCGGCTGTGGGGCCGCGGCCGCCGCCCGGGGCCGGGGCTGAGGCGGCACCGGGCTCTGAGGGGGCTCTGAGGGGCCCCTGCCCGGCCCTGCCCGGCCCTGCCCGGCCCTGAGGGGATCGCGGTGGGTCCCGGTCCCTGCTCGTGCCCGGGGCCGATAGAGCCCAAGGACGGAGTCACTTGTGGGGTGTTTGCGTGGCCCCAGTTAAGTTTTGTCGTGGGGAATCACATGGCCTTCAGAGAAAAAAATTCCAACCCAAAAAACAAGGGTTGCGGTTTGCCAGAGAGCGGATGTGCACTTTAATTGTTTTTTTTTTTTTAAATTACTTTATTTCTGCGCTCTCTGCACCTTCCAGGTATTTTGTGTATATGTTTATTTCCCGTCTATTTCTCCCCGTGTTCTTTCTGCCTCGAATTTCTGTCGGGATCGCTCATTTTCTCCTGGCCGTGTCGAGGCTGCCGTGTGGCAGCATGGTGTTCCATGGAGCCGCATTCCCGGGCTCTGCGCCTTCCCAGCGCCCTGGGATGGGGCTGCCCTGCCGGATCCCCCTTCCCAGACAGCCCAGCCCCAGCCCAGAAACCTCGGCAGCGATCGGGATCCTCGCAACTCCGAGTGGGATGAGCCCTCCCGATGCTCCTCTGCCGGAGACATTTCCTCTGCATCATTGCCCTGCCATGTGCTTTGAGTCACTTTGTTTTTCCTGAGCCTCCTTTTCCCAGTTGGAGCCTGGTGCGAGTTGCGAGTTCAGAGAGGATCTGGGAGCTGTTGCCTTGGTGTGGCTCCACGAAGAGGAGTTTTTTCCCCTCCTCAGGTGGAGGTTGATGAGTTACAAATCAATTCTGCTGAGGAAGGAGGTGTTTGCTGTGATCTCTGGGGCTGGGATGGAGCCACGAGGGCACGGAGTTGTTTTGTGTGATGCTCAGCATCTGTTGCTACAGGGAACATCCCAAGAGATCCTCCACTAAAGAGAGAATTCCTGATAGATCTCTCTTGTAGGAGACTCATTCCAGCAGAATCCATACAATGCCTGTTATTTATTTTCCTCTGGAATCCTGGTGTCCATAGGAAGCATCAGTGAAGAAGCTGAATAATTGCGTTTGCAGGTCGTAAATCCAGTGGAACAGGGAACTTTTTTTAGGCCACTATGAGAGAGATGCTCGTTTGTAGTGTGCCTCATTATCAGCTCCAGAGAGGGAGCTGATGGTTAAAAAAGGTTATGAACAAATCTGTGATCTATAAATCATCTGGAATAAAAGCTTGTTAGCACAACAAGTGCCAGGAAAGGCAGATTATTCATTGGAATTCTCTGTTTCTCTTGTCATCTCATCTATTTTCATGTTTCCTGGTGCCGGCTCAGGTGCTCCAGGTACAGCTGTATCCTACTTTATTCTCGCTTTTGGACATTTTAGATTCCAGGAAATAATTTATAATGCAATGCTTGGATGCGAAGGTGAAGTAAAGGATGATGCTGAGCCTTTTGGGCTGTCTTTTTCCAAAAACATACTCAGGTTTTTCCTCCGCCACTTCTGTATTTACTTCCCAGCTCTTCCCACGTCACATGGAAACCTCTCCTTATTCAGCATTCAAATCCTGATTTATCCATCAGGAAGCTTAACCCAGATTAGCTGAGTAATCATCTCTGGGAACACAAGGCTCCTTTAAAAAGTCATTCCAATCAAATCCCTGGAATTTCCATATTTGAAATGGATAGCCATGGATAGAGCTGGAAAATCCTGCCTAAAATGGCAGGTTTTAATTGGAATGGTTTGTTTAACCCAAACATCCTTTCCTTGGAATGATGCACGTGGAGCTGTCCCTGGAGAAATGCGGGAAGTTTTAAACATTTGGGCAAAAATAGTGACAAAACAGTGCTTGAAACACCTTTATTCCTTTAAATTGGGTGCCTGTCTTTCCAATTTTCAATCTTTACATGGTTCCCTCAGTAAATAAAATTGGATAATTATGGCAGTGGGATAAACACAGCCTTGGCAGATAAAAAAAAAAAATTTGGAAAGGTGTGGGACAAATAATGAGGTGAAAAAACTCCCTTAAACTTGATGCCTGTTGCAAACAGATGAGTGGATATTTATATGAAATACTGCTTTGAAGGAAAAGGATTTTAACCTGATGTTATTACTCATGCTCTGGGGTTTTTTTTCCCCCCTTTTCCTTCAGTTTAGAGAATGAAAATAATTTGTCAGCTTCACTTAGGGCTCCTTGCTGCTGCAGTGTTTTGGTTTCAGGCGATGCAGGGGGATGCTCGAGCTGGGGTAGGTGAATTTCAGCTGAATTTCTTTAATTATGGAAACAGCTCTCAGCTTCAAGCTCGGTTTTACAGGAAAAAGAACAAATTGATACCATCCTGTTGCTGCTAAAACATGCAGGGAAAGGCAGGCTGTGCCTCCTGTTGCAACTCCTGAGTGTTCCATTCATCTGAGTGAGCCCTTCATAGCCCAAATAATTCAAGGGTATATCCATCATTCAGGTTAGAGTCTTAGAAAGAGTTTGATGAATGCTTCAGGGAAAGTAAATTAAGAACTTTTCTTGTGGTTATGCAGCAAAATTGAAAAATCCAGGCCTTGGAATTTAATTTTTAACTTAATTTTTCATTAGATGTCTAATTAGACCAAGGGTTCATTCGCCAGAGTGTTCTTGAAGCACAAAACCTGGCAAAAGAATTCCTGTCAGTCACAGAAGTCTCCAGAAGTCTGAGAAATTTTGCAAATGGAAAAAGACAATTTATAGAGAACAATAAAGATAAAATAATTCATACTTTGTATTCTAAACCAGTCTGAGAGATACGAGGGAACTTCCTGGGAGAGCAGATTCTTCCATGTCTGCCTCCCGTGGAATTCCTGCACTTTCTGCTGCAGCATCTGGCACTGCTGGCAGTGATGAGAAAATAGATTAGAGGATGAGGCTGGATTAAATCCCTGCTTATTCAGGTGCTTAAAAAAATGTCATTTTGTGCACCCTGAGTTTGGCTTTTCCTCATGTTTGGCCACTTAAGGATACACTTTGTTTATAAGTAACTCAGGGGAGGAAAATCCAGAAAATTCCCTTTTATTTGGTCTTTGTTCCTCCCATTTCTGTCTGTCAATGTGGGGTTTTGTGTGTGGATTGTGGGATTTCTTCTCTTTCCTCCATCCATTTTCTTTCCTGAATTTCTCTCCTCTCCGGAAGCCAAGCAAAGAGGGCTGTGGATATTTTTACCCATGGGAATGAAGTGGAACCAAGGCAGATCCAGAGCCTGGGAGAAGTTAAGGACAATCTTGGTGGTGCTGAAAATACAGGTTGGGAATTGGGACAGTGTGGAGCAAAGATATTGCATAGAGGGAGATATTTTATAGAGCAAAATTAGAGAAAAACATGGCTTATTTGGGGTAAAATTATAACACTTGGTCCCCTCGGGGCTGAACACCAGAAAAATGCTGAATTATGGTCTTTAAACTGTGGGGGCTGGAGCCAAGTGGGCAAAATCCCTTTGGATCAGAGATGAGCTGGAGTTCAGACCCAGTTTTCCATGAAAACCTGCTGTGGTTCTGGGATTCCCTGGTGGGGTTTTCCCCTCAGCTTTTCCTGTTGGCTGCCCCAGGAATATCGCAGCATTCCCGTTGTCCTGTGGGCTGCAGAAGTGAGGAAATGCCAGCACTTCAGTAGATACATTTTTTAAATTAGATTGATTTCTGGTGACAGAAAAGCAGCAGAAGCCCCCAGGATGCTCCACATCAGAGCACTTGAGGGCACTGATGTCCCCTTTGTTTCTCGGAGTGTCCTGGACGAGGATGGAAAACCTTCCCAGAGGTTTTGTGTTGGGCTCTGTTCCGATGGATGCAGACTCAGGTGACGTTTTTGAGGACTATTTGCAATATTCCTTTGCAGACAGCTGTTGAGAACGTTCCACTGAGCTGTTAAAGAGTTAACTCAGCCTCGTTTGCTCTCTAATTAATTTGCTGGGGGATAATACCCCACGTTTGACCTGATTTTGGCAGCAGATTTGGTGGGAGCAGCTGCTGGTCCTGGCAAGGGCTTTGCCTCCCGTGCAGGAGGTGTTGGGGAGCAGCTGGGGACCAGGGGGGCCACAATGAGGACATAGAACGCTTCTCCAGGAGCTGCTCCCTTCCTCAGCCAAGCCCTCCCGGCCTGCAGGAGGTAGGACAGGGATTGTTGGCAATAAAAGGATGTTTTTGTCACTGTTGGAGGCAGATCTTGTGGAACGACGGGCAGAGCTCGCTGTGCTACCAGCGAAGGTGTGGGAAGAGAGAAGAGGGGAAAGAGAGGTCAGCTAAAATAAATCCAAGGAAACAATTCAGCCTTGGAGACTCCAGAGAGCCAGGGGAGCACTGCAGAGAGGGAACAGCGAATAAACTGATGCTGGGGGGGTTATAAGCCAGAGAATTCACCTGAGCTCTCCTAAATCCAGAGGGAATCTCCACCTGCTGTAGGGACAACAATCCCTGGGTGGTTTTGACACAGGGAAGCTGAGTGGAGCTGCCAGAGGATTTGCTGCTCAGGATTCTTTGGATGCTGGGCTTTTATTTCAGTGGTTCTGAACGTGGAAACAAGAAGTTGAACCTTTGCTTGAGCAAATAACCACGAGATTTTTCAGTTTTGTTTCTGCCTGGGCTCCTCTGTGAGCTCAGGTGCCTCTGGCACATCCGAGGAATTGTGTTTCTTCTGGGAGCTGAGGCAAATAAAGGCACTGCCTGGAGCTTGGAAGGATTCTGAGACTTGTTGGAGTTCTCTCAGTGATGTGCAGGAATCAGCTTTGGTGCTGAAAATCTGAAATGTAAAGAAAAAAAAGGAGAAATTTCCCTGGATGGAAGAGAACCTTCTCTAACCTTGTTGTTGCTAAACAAAGCTCAGCTTCTGAGTCACTCCCGTGGATCTGGATTGAATATTTGCTGCCTGCAGGATGGGCACTGAGGAATAAATCCCTCCTGAGCTTTGGGGAAGGATTAGGACTGTGCTCAGATGGAAAAATAAATTCTTGCCATTGATTTTTGTCCCATTCATGCTTTTGTAATTCAGCAATCGTTTGAGGAAGCCACAGACAGGATCCCACTGGAATAAACAGCACAGAAAATCTGGGATTGCCAGAGCTCTTGGGAAATGTGGGGTATAAATCTGGAGAGGAGCTCCTTGCAACAGGGACACTTCCAAGGGTGCTTATAAATAGTGGGAGCAGGAACTTTGGGAAGAGAGGAATCCAAAAGGATGAATCCTCAGGAATCACCATTTCTGGAAGCTGCAGCTCAAATGAGAGGCAGAAAATGATCCAGCAGCACAAGAGCTCTTGAGGAGAAAATCAGTGTGAGACATTTGGAAACCTGCAGGGCGAGGCTGCTCTGTCTGATGGGATTCTGCTCCAGGAAAAGCAGATTCTCAGGGTGCCCAGCGTGCTCAGGAATACTGATCAGGAATCTCCCAGGCCTGTGGTGTCAGGGCTAAACCCACTCCTGCCTCGAAGGAAAAACGTCCCATTGAATGTTGGAAAAGTGTCAGTGGAACAGCACAGGATTCTCCACGTTCCATCTGGGAATGGGTGCTGGTGGTTGTGTTCCCAGGAACACCAGCTTGGGCAGGAGAAGAGCAGGATGTGGGCTGTTCTTTGGAGGGCTTGGAATCCCAGCACTGCTCCTTGCAGAGGTGCTGCTCTTCCTGATGGAAAAAGCTCTGTGTGGATCCTCTGGGATCTTAGGAAGAGCAGGAAGTTTGTCCCAGCTTATCCTTGGAGAGAGGCCTCTCCAGGATCTCAGTGAGGGGGAACAGGGCAGGAAGAGCAATGTGGGATGTTCTTGGAGACCTTGGAATCCCAGCACTGCTCCTTGCAGAGGTGCTGCTCTTCCTGATGGAAAAAGCTCTGTGTGGATCCTTTGGGATCCTCAGAGGAAAGCAGGGAGCTTGTCCCAGATTATCCTTGGAGAGAGCCCTCTCCAGGAGTGGGTTCCAGGGCAGGAGGAGCAGATCTGGGGTTCCATCCTGCTGATCCCAAGGATTCCATGGCAGGCTCTTGTGTGAGACAATTGCCAAAGAGGCTCCTCATGGCAAACTCCAGGAAAAGTGTCCCCCCCGCTATACCTGTAATTATTCACCCAAAATAATTGTTGGGATGCCCTTTCCCACTGCTTCTTCCATGTTGGGAGAAGGGAATATTCCTCAGTTGTTTTTGTCTGGCTTTTTCTTTCCCTTCTTTCTTTCCTCTGCATTCACTTCTCAATTCTGCATTTCCTTTCTGGAATTCATCCCAAAATTCCTATTCCAGGCCCTTTCCCCTGCACTTTCCTAATGAATCCATGAAATCTCTGCCTGTACTTCCTTTGTTTGATGTGTTATTTGTGTGTGTCCAGTTCTGAGGGAGAACTGGGCCCTTGTTTTTCCTGTTTTCCTTATTCCTGCAGGAGCCATGGGAACATTATGGGTTTTTTTCCCAGCTGCTTGTGGGTCACTGATGAATCAATTCCATTAAAAATGGAAGGTTTTCCATGCCCTTTTCCCAGAAAAGCCAGCACAAGGCAGTGTTCAAATGAAGTCAGGCAGAACTATAAAAATAAACATTTATTTCACCTCGTTTTTCATTTCCTTCTGGAGCCACATTCCCAGAAATCCAGTTATTTTTTAAAAAAGGGAAAAATAATCCAGTCACAGGCACTGAAAGGAAGTAGAAAAATATATTTTTTTATCTTAACTTGTTTTTCAATCACCCAGACTCAGCATAAAAATATTTAGTGCAAGACTCCTGTCATGTAAAATAATTGTAATTAATTTCTCGAGTCAGGACTGTGTAGGGAAATTCAGGAGAAATTTCCTGAGCGCAGGATAAGGGATTTATTTAGACTCGTGGAAAACCAGAGAAGCTTTATGATTAAAAAATAATGATTTAGCTCTGAGCAGACTCTTCCTGACTTCTAAGAAGCTTTGGTGAGTTTTTCTGGATGCCATACTGGAATTTTTCCTGAGGTGTTCCTGGTGTGGATTTTGCTGGAGAAACTGAGGCAGCCTTTTTGGGGTTGTTTGTTTATAAAAGAGGAACAAGCAGGAGAAATCTCCCCAAATCCTCTCATGGAATGGCAGCAATCCCCCCAAATTCCCTTTTCCCTTCCCGTAATTCACTGTATGATCAAGTTGGAACATTCTTGGCTATTCCTGGGGTATTCCTGGCCATTCCTTTTCCTATTTTACTCATCAGAGTTGTTGAATTATTCCTTTTTTTACTCCATTCTGTGCTGTCTCATGGATCCAACACCAGTTTGGTGCTGGCCATTTGCTTCCCAGTACAGCAATTCCTACATTTTTGGTTGGATAAACCAGAGTTTCTTTAACTTTCCAGGAAACCAAAGCTATTTTGGTTTTTATTATTGATATTGCCCTTGGGAGCAAGCCTGGATTGATGCTGGGAATCCTGCAGCTGCTTTGGTTTGGATTTCAGATCCACACTTCCATTAATTTTTTTTTTTTTGGGAATTGTGGTTGCACTGATGGGTTTTTAAAGGGTATTTGTAGGTGTGTAACAACTGCCCTTTAATCAGAGGGATGACATTCATGGAAATTTGTCATTTGAGATGGAAAAAATGGGAGGCAGCACAAAAATGTTCTCCCTGTGTTTATCCGTGACTTGGTGACTAAAGCAGTGCGGGTTTTCACACTGGAAATAGAATCAAATCATCATTTCCATGATTTTTTAAAGTAGAAAATATCTGGAGAGGGCTTCTTTCCCAGTTGGAATTCTGTGGGCTCGGCTCCTCTTCCCTTTTCCTGCAGAGGAGGGGGAAGGGAGCGTTCTCCATCTGGCCGGGGGCTTAAAGTGATCCTGTGTTTTGATGGCTCTGCAGATGAGTTCAGTTCTGCATTCCACGCCTAAAACTGGGGAATTCAGTGGAGAAAAGAGCAGGAGTGCTTCACTCCTGAGCCATTCCAGCTGCAGGAAGTTCAGGTTCTCCGTTGCACCCCGTGGTTTCCATATTTTTGGGCTGGTATTTGAAGTGGGACTTATTTCTTTCGGCGAGCAGGAGACACGTTCCTAAAAATAAATGGATCAAGTGATACTGGAATTTTCATTTATAAATTCTCTGGGAATCTGCCAAAACTTCCATCAGAGACCTGCAGTCATTTGTGAGGAGGCACAGGCTGTTCCCAAGCCCAGGGAATTCAGGTGGGAGGGATGTGGTGAGGGGGAAAAATTCCTTACTGAGGGTAAAGCTGAGGTTTTCCAGAGAAGCTGTGGCTGCTCCATCCCTGGAAATATCCAAGGCCAGGTTGGACGGGGCTTGGAGCAGCCTGGGATAGTGGGAGGTGTCCCTGCCATGGCAGGGGTGGAATGGGATGGGATTTGAGGTCCTTCCCAACCCAAACCACTCTGGAATTCTGTGATTCCATGGGGTCAACGCTGTTTGATCCCTGTGGGAGTGGAGCAGGAAATGCCCTCGTTTCCTGTTCCCTTTTCCTGTTTCCCTTCCCTGCTGTCCAGGGTCAGGAAACTTTTCCATTTTCTCCATCCTATCCTGGGGAAGGGAAGGGAANGGAAAGGAAAGGAAAGGAAAGGAAAGGAAAGGAAAGGAAAGGAAAGGAAAGGAAAGGAAAGGAAAGGAAAGGAAAGGAAAGGAAAGGAAAGGAAAGGAAAGGAAAGGAAAGGAAAGGAAAGGAAAGGAAAGGAAAGGAAAGGAAAGGAAAGGAAAGGAAAGGAAAGGAAAGGAAAGGAAAGGAAAGGAAAGGAAAGGAAAGGAAAGGAAAGGAAAGGAAAGGAAAGGAAATCCCTCTGTTCTCTAGGTTAGAAGTGTCCCTTCAGCTCTCCAGCTCCAAAGCTGATCCAGAGGAAAATAAAAGGGGCTCATTGTGCTCACTCCATCACCTTGGGATTGGCCTGGAGTTGTTGCCTTTTCCTGCCTTTTCCAGCAGCAGAGGTTTCCCGTTCAGACCCCGAGGATGTGCAATTCAGCCCCAATAAATCAGATTGCAGCTGCTCCTTTGCTCTGGCTCCCAGCTTTGCTTCCAAAGGGCTGGGGTGGATTATATTCCAAGCTCTTCTCTGCTCCACATTTGCTGCGGCAAAACAGCTGAGGGCCCAGATTTTGCAGTTTTATTTTGGGCATCTTGTTTGTTTTGAGGAAAAAACCCATTTCCTTCTATTCTGAGTTTTCAAAGGGAGGAATATCAGCATTTCCTTATCTCCGTGGAAGCAGATTCCTGAGGGGAGCTCCTGAATGTGGGAGCGAGCTGGGAATGAAAAACCTTTGGAAGGGGGAAGGGAAAAGGGAGAAGGGAAGCTCTCCTGGAGTGCCTGATCCTGGAGCAGCAGATTAGGGCTGAATGTAATTAATAACCAGAAGAAATCCATGAAGTTGTTATAGTAACTGGGAAGTGAGGTTGGAATTTATGATCCGAGTGACTCAGCTCTGTGGGAAGGGATCTGGGAGCCCACGGAGGGGGAGCTGGAGCTTCCCTTTCCCTGCTCATCCCCCTGCCCATTCCCAGGAAACTCTGGAACAGGCATGGACAAGGATCTTCCAACCCTGAGCAGGAAACCAACTCATCCCATCCCTCTTGTCTCTCTGCATATCTTGTGATCCTGGAAAAGTTGGGAAAACTCTCCTCAAATAATCCATGTTGTAAGTAAATCCTGCTGGGTTTTTCCCCAGGAGTACAAGAATGCCCTTTAGCTTTCCAGCAAAGTAATCCCAAAAATGAGAACTGCAAAACTCCTCTCCTCTTGCTCCTTTGGGAATTCAGGGAGCTGAGTAGAGATTTCAGGGTTTCTGAGTTGTGCATCCTCTTAACCTGCACTTTTTGTCCAAGGAAAACACATCCTAAGAATAAAATGGGAAAACCCATGGAAAAGTTGGGTTCTGTGGCTTGGAGAATTTTTGTGTTGTATTTTTATATTTGCAGCTCTGGTTGCCCAAAAATAAAATATTTGGGTGTTGTTGGGATATTATTCTTTCCAAGTAGCCTCAAGTTTGGGTGGAAAAATATCCTGGATTGGCTTTTATGCCTCAAGGCCTCAGCCTCCAAAATCCCAGACTGGTTTGATTGGAAGGGAAATTAAAAATCCTCAAATCTCCACCCTCCCAGCCAAGAATTCCTTCCCAATATCCCATGGAATTCCATCCTCTGGCAGTTTTTTCCATCTTCAGTCGCTGTCATGCCCCAGAATTGTGAGGCTGGTGAGGATCCAGGTTGAGATTCCTCTTGGAACACCCTGGCACATTGCTACATCCCAATATTTCGGAATTTCCACTTTCTCCGTTCCCTCTGCAACCTCAGCATGGAATAACTGGACCAGAAGAGGCAGATTTTTTTTTTTTTAATGGTGTCACACACAAAGACCCTGACATGGAGCTGATTCCTGGGAAATGAGAATTTCTTGCAGGAAGTGCTGGGATTTTGGGAGCCGGGGTTACTGAGCAGGGCTCTCCTCATTAACTGCAGCCTTTGAAGTGATGGAATTGGATAAAAACTTCCCAAAATGTTCAGCAAGAGTCAGTGCAAGGATCACTCCACGGAATTAAAGCAGTTTTTTGATAACTGGGGAAGAAATTACCGGGAGAAGTTGGGAGAAAATGCTGGAATTGCCACTTTCACCTCACCTCAGAGCGCTTCATTTGGGAGAAAAAGGCAGAATGAGCTAAATCACTTTTTCATTAAAAAAAAAAATGCTGATCATTCAGCCTGGCATCAAAAATAATGCAAATATTTGCCCAAGAAGCAAAATATCAGATCCAGAAGGAAAGAAAACAACCACAGTTTAAGGAAACAGGAACAGCTGCTTTGGCTCTGAGGAAAAATCCTGGAATAAGAAAGCTGAACTGTCCTTCTAAATCAGTTTTTTTCCCTTTAATCTCCTGTTATAAATTAGTGCTGTCCAAGATGCCACTTCAAATATCCTGAAATAAAATATGGAAGTGGCTGGTGGAAAACATGGGAGCATTTCCAGAATGCCAAGTGCTTTTTCTTTAATCTTAATTTCCTTTTATTTATTGGGTGGGCAGACAGACATTTCAGTCTGGAAATTGCTAATGTGGAAAAAAGCCTGGGAGAAATCAGATTTGGAGTTGACCACAGTGCTGTCGTGTCTTTTTTTAATATTCCCAGTGCTTTGCCTTTGCAGTTTTGGATGAATATTGAGGAAAAGGCAATTTCCCTGCTCCAGAATCCTTTTCCTGGGAAGGAGAGGACACGGAGGGCAGGATTTAAACAGCAGCAGGAATTTTTTGTCGTGCAAATCCTCAAATTTTCCCTTTTTATTTGGATTTTGCTTGTGCCTGTGGCCAGAAGAGCTGGATAATTGATCTGGAAGTGTTTGTTCTAATTGGCCATGGAACGTGTTTTCCCTCAGGCACTGGAATTGTTTTCCAGCTGGTGTTCCATGGTTGTGTTTGGGAATCTGGGATGTGAGAAAAGCAGGATTATCTTGGACAAAAAACCAGGATGCTCCATCCTGGAGAGCCCTTTTCCCATTGTTGGCTTGGTCAGATCCTCACCTCCCACTTTCTAGGTGTAAATCTTGGAATCCTGGAATGTTTGGGTTGGAAGAGGCCTTAAAGCTCATTTTTTTCCGACTTACTCCAAGCCCCTTCCTTACAGGTCTCAGCTTTCCCTGGGTTCTCCAGGGTTCTCCTAAAAAAGTGAGGATTTAAAAGCCTAAAAAAGTGGGGTTGGGGCAATTTTTGGCTCTGCAAAGGTGAAATTTTGGGTTTAAGGACTTTGAATTTTCAGGCTGGAATTCTGTAATGGAATTCTGGTGTTCATGTGGAGTTCCCAAGGGGGGTTGAGCTTGGAAAGCCCATAAAAAGGGGATTTAAAAGCTTAAAAATGAAGTTGCTGCTCTAATTTGGGATTTCATCTTTCCCCACTATTCTTGGTGGTTTTTCCAACAGGAAAACGGGCAAGGTTGGTTTGGAATATGTCTGTGTTCCAAGACTTCTGGAGGATGAGGGTGGTCTCTTTGTAGGCTCGGTTCTGTTCTGATCTTCTTGGGCTCATTGCGTGGCTTTGCCGCTTGGCTCTAAAATAAAATTCAGAAGAAAAAAGGGAGGCAATTCCTTCTTTTCAGGCAATTTGACTCTTCCCAGAAAAACTCTTGGGGAAGGAGATCTGAGAGGTTTCAAACCTTTTCTTTGGGAGAAAAAGTTCTAAAACTCAACCTGTGGGAGAGTTTAGGAAGGGAAGGAGTAAATGAGGGATAGGAGCCAAGGGCTGCTTTATTTCTCCAGTGTTTATCCCATAATAATCCCGCTGGATCCACAGCATTCCCGTTTTCTGGGAAGCCCAGCAAAGCTTAAGGATGATGCTTCTTTCCCAATAAAAACTCGGGGGGAACATCAAGTCTAATTTAGAAAAGCTCAGCCTAAAAATGGACAGGGGGAAAATCTGCATGGCTGAATTTTCTGGGGTTCAGTGTATTTTTAAATCGAGTTTTTAATAGAAATAAAAATAATTAAAAATATAAATATAATAATAAATAATGATTTAATAATAATAATAATAATAATCTGATCTCTGAGAGCTGCTCAGCTGCTCTGAGGAGTGGGAGGCTCTGCAAATAATTTGCTCAAGGAACAAGAAGGAGAGAAAATGCATCTTTTAATAGTCTCATTTTTCCCTGTAATTATCTTGGAAATCCTGATGTGGGGAACTCTTGAACTGAATCCTTTGGAGCAGTCAGAGCTGATTTTTAATTTCACTTCATTTTTTTGCACAATAGGAGATGAGCTTTTTAGAAAGAGATAAGATTAAAAATCCTTGACATAGTCAGGAAACTAGAACTTTTTTTTCTGCTCAAGCTGTGAATATTTGTCTGGAAATTTCCTATAAAAACAGGGCCAGTGGAAATTCCAGGAAAAGAAATCCGTGAAAACGTGTGAAAAATTTCCCCCCCCAAAATTGTGAAAATTTAAAAATTGTATTTCATGGGAATTCTGCAGAGCACGTCAGGCCTAAGGACAGCAAAATATGGATTTTTTTTATTGGAACTGAAAGAAATGAAGAGAAATGACAACCTGGTCATCCCCTCTGCTGGAAATCCAAGAATTCCTGGAATTTCTGGGACAGACTGCCTGGGGTATTCCCAGCTTTAATGCTTGGATTGACTCCCGAGTAAGAGGAGTCCTTGCAATCCTCTTGATCTTGCTGATATCCTGGGAAGGAACCTCCTAATTAAAGTTGAGGCACAGTTTTAATAAGAATTAATTATTTTAAAGTGTGTTTTTAGCCATGGCCGGCTTGGTTGGAATTTTCTCAAGCATCTACAAAGATCATCCTGCCTTTAACATTTTTTGGGAAAATTGGTTAGATTTATTCTTGGAGATAAATTCGTGACTTTATCCCGATGCCTGATGGCTTAAACCAGCAAATTTGGGTTTTAAACTCAGCCTGGCAGTTAGGACAAAGTTCAGGGCAGCCTTGGGAGAGGCCAGACTGGAGGAATCCCTTCTCCAGAGCCTTGGGAGAGGCCAAAGGGGGGAAATCCCTTCTCCAGCGCCTTGGGAGAGGCCAAAGGGGGGAAATCCCTTCTCCAGCGCCTTGGGAGAGGCCAAAGTGGAGGATTCCCTTCTCCAGAGCCTTGGGAGAGGCTAGACTGGAGGAATCCCTTTTCCAGCTGGTTGATACTGGTGGTGTCAATTAGCAAAGCTATTTAAGATAAGAATGGCAGTGATAGGAAATAAAGGCTGTGACAGCTCTAAGGGAGAACCCAGCTCATGGAATCCCACAGAGGAGGGATGTGGAGCTGTTGGGAGGAATCCAGAGGCTGGAAATCCCAAACTTGCACGTGAAGATGTGTTTTAGGAATTTCTGTAAATAGTGGATTTCCCACTGGATGAGCTGGGCAGCTGTTTTTTAACTACAGGGTAGGAAAATCAGGCTTCATCTGTGGGATTTCATCCTCCATCTCCAGGATGATCCGAGGGATGGAGCAGCTCTGCTGGGAGGAGAGGCTGGGAGAGCTGGGATTGTTCACCTGGAGAGGAGAAGCTTTGGGGTGACCCCACTGTGGCCTTGCAGGGCCTGAAGGAGCTGCAGAAACATGGAGAGAGACTTTGGACAAGGGGTGGAAGGACAGGACACAGGGAATGGCTTCCAGAGGGTAGGGGTAGTGGAATACTGGGAAGGAATTCCTCCCTGTGAGGGTGGGGAGAGGCTGGGGTGGAATTCCCAGAGAAGCTGTGGCTGCTCCTGGATCCCTGGAAGTGTCCAAGGCCAGGTTGGATGGGACTTGAAGCCTCCTGCGAGAGGAGAAGGTGTCCCATGGCAGGAGTTTGAACTGGATGAGCTTTAAGGTTCCGCCCAACCCAAACCATTCCATGATTCCATGAAATCCCTCTTTTCTGAGTCGCTTTTCCCAAGTTCCAGCCATTGGTGCTAATAGATGCCCTTGCTTATATTTTGTAGAAGGCTGTGAAACCTTCCCAGCTTTTGCTGGAAACGAGAACAGCTTGGGTTTTCTGAGGAGGAGGGAATTTCTTGGAGCTGCCAGAAGCTCTGCAGAGCACTTGAGCTGTTGCTGCTCACAAGAAACGGGAAAAGGTCACAGAAAATAACAACATTTTCCTCAGCAAATAAGTAATAAAAAGGGAAAATTCTTCGGGTTGTGTCCAAGGAGGGCTGGAGCAAAGGAGGGAGCTGGGAAAGGGGCTCAGCCTGGAGAAAAGGAGGCTCAGGGGGACCTGGTGGCTCTGCACATCTCCCTGCCAGGAGGGGACAGCCGGGGGGATTTGGGATCTGCTCCAGGGAACAGGGACAGGAGGGGAGGGGAGGGAACGGCCCCACAGAAGGTTCAGCTTGGATATTGGAAAACAAATTTTCCCTGGAAGGGTGGTGAGGCATTGGAATAAGTTGCCCAGGGAGGTGTTGGAGTGACTCTATCCAGAAGTGTTCCAGCCTTTCCCTCCTTTCTCATTGCCCAGGGAAGCTGTGGCTGCCCCTGGATCCCTGGAATTGTCCCAGGCCAAGTTGGAGCAGCCTGGGACAGTGGGAGGTGTCCCTGCCGTGGCAGGGATGGAATGGGAGGAGTTTAAATCTCCTCTCTAACCCAAACCATTCCTTGGTTTTATGTGAAGCAGGAGCCCATCTGTTCCTCCTGGGAGAGCCAGACCTGAGATTGTCACATTTTTTTTGGTGGCTGTCACCCTGTCTGAGTCGGTGCCTCAGTGAAGTTCTCATGGATTTTAAGGAGAATCCAGTTTGAATTCCAGCTCACGAATGATGCAATTCCCTGTGGGATCAGATGATCTGCTTCATCCCTTCCCTTAGAAAAGCTTCTCCAGTGATTCACAGTTCAGGTGCCTGGGGTTTGTCTCTGTCTCTGAACATTTTCAGGATCATTTTGTTGGGAGGAAGAATCCTGCTCCAGGAATGTGGTGGAAGTGAGGAAGAAGCAGGTCTGGGACTGCAGGATGTGCTGTTATTGGAATTCCACTGGGATTTTTTGGTTTTTCACTCTGTGGTTGTGTCCTGCCTCCATGAAAAGTGGGAGGAACTGGATTTGGAGGCTGACAGGAGCTGGATAAACAGCTCTGCTTCCCAAAACTGCTGTTCATCCAGGGAATGGAAAAATGGCATTCTGACCCAGCCTTGGCTGTGTTCTGTGGGAGAGGAGGATCTTCAGGGGTGAGGGGATCAATCTGCTCCTCACATCCCCCTGGAGCTTTAATCCTGCCCATGGGGAAGCCCAGAAGTGTGGGAGAACACATGATGGAATGTGGTTCTGGTGTTCCAAACCCCCTGCCGCTTGCACAGAGGATGTGTCTTAGGAGTTTCTGTGAATAGTGGGTTTCACACTACGTGAGCTGGGCAGCTGTTCTTTAACCAGTGTGTAGGAAAATCAGGACAAGCAGTGCATCCATGGGATTTTATCCTGTCTGCTGCTTGTTGGGAACCCTTCAGTTCATACCCTGGCTGGATCCCTCTGGAACTGCTGGAGCGTTTCCCCACCAGTTTTGAAACACACAAGTCATGGGACACAAAAATCTTTAGGTGCAAGCTTGGTGTAAAAAGAAAATCGATACTGCATGTGGGATATATTCCAGGAAAATGGATCAGACCCAACCTCAGCACTGATTTTTTCTTCACAATTTATTAACAAATGCAAAGCTTTGGGATCAGCATTCCCTGATCCCAGACCCAACCAATCCTCCGCGATACAGAGGTTTTTTGGAGGATTTGGGAGAATTTTGGAGAATTTGGTTCTTTGGCTGCTGGAGAGGAACACTCCACATGTAATAAAAGTCTACTGTTCATGAGGAAAAAATTCCCAGGAAGCCTCTTGGGAGTGTTTTCCTCTGGTTTATTCTCCCCTTAAATGTTCATCCCAGGTGTGAGATTTTTCTGGGAAGGCACAGGAAAGATTGAGTCAGGTTTTAATGGTAATTTAGTCATGGCTAAAGGAAGTGCTAGATTTTCTTCAGGCCTCAGAGCTGCAATTCCCACAGAACAAAAGCTGGATTTTATCATTTTCCGTATTCTGCTTAAATTAGCTTTGACAAATTAATAAATATTTATAAACTTGTGGTATGAGAGAGGTCAGATTTTCACAGAAATGGGCTTCCAGTCAGCCTGGTCCATCCCTGCACATCCCATTTCCTGCAGCCCAGCCTGGTCCTGCAGTTCAGCAAAATTTGGGAAATATTCTTAGACTCCCATTCCTTTCGATTATTTTCCCCCAGAAAGTATGGATTGAGGTTTAGTGGAGAATATGGAGGTGGTGCTGGTTGAAATTGATGGTCCTAAAAGTCTTTCCCTGGCCTTGATGACCATCAGTATTGTTTATATAATAATCTTGATTAACATATAATTAATTAAAATTAATTTTTAAATAGAAAATAGAAATCTATTTATACCATATTAACTATATAATATATGAACATATAATTCATATATCATTATATATAACTTATTGCATATTTATATACATAATTATGTATTACTGTATGTAATTATAGATAAATAATTCATGCATATTCATACATCTACAAATTTTTATATATAAGGAATGTCTAATTGTATATAATTTATATATTTATATACATAGTTATATAATAAAGATATATAATGATATATTAATATATA
>WAAE01003444.1:0-80633 GCA_013400495.1 Nicator chloris | reverse complement strand
TTTATTTTTTAACAGCAATATAAGGAACTTTTCTTTGACAAGCTCCAATTATATGCTTGGTAAGAGTTCTTCACAGCAGCACTTGAAATTCGCTTTCATTCAAGACAAAAATGTCAAATTCATTTAATCACTGACACACTCAAATAGGAAGTTCTTCTGTCTCCAGTTATTCTTTAATGAAATACTCCTACACTCCAGGTAGTTATCACAGAGAAGTAGAAATGTAGGAAAATACATTTTGATGTAGCACAGATGAAAATTTTTAATCAATATTAGTTTATATCTGCTACCTGCAAGAGTATCCTTAGCCAACCTGGGGAAAAAATTGCTGCTTTCAACTTGGCTGCCATGGTAACATGAAATGGTCCAATTTACTGCAGTTATCACAAATGCTATTAATCCTGGGGATAACGATGGGTGGCAATGAGCCATACTGAGGAGGATTCTTCTATTTTTTTTTTAAGTTTTGCCAAGAGATTTGGGAAGAAGTAGAATAACCAGTACTGAAGATGATGGCTGAATAGCGACATTGAAGAAATGAGTTGAAACTGAAGATCTAAGCAAATTTTTTTGTTCCTATTCCTATTCTGAATAGCACCAATCACTGAAGAAGTGAGGCACAAGTCTGCTTGCTTTTGGTAGAGACTAGCAAATTAAGACTTCAGTAGTTTCTTTTGCTGCTTTAGTACACTTGGAAACAGTTTCCTGAATCTAGTTTCAAGCACACTTTTACTTCCCATGAGAACAAAATGAGACCTTTAATTGTCCTTTCTTTTCCTTTTCTTCTTAAACTTTTAAAGAAAGAACAGGCTGGTTTATATACCCTCTCCCTCCATACTAGGGAACTTGACCACATGTCCAGATATTTGAGATGAGAGCCACAAATCATTCTGATGGAGAGATCTCTAGAGATCATCCAGTCCAATCCTCAGCTCAAAGCAAGATAAACTTCAAAGTCAAACCAAATGGCCAGAGTTTCATCCATTCAAGTTTTCAATACCTCCAGGTATAAAGGTTCAACAGCCTCTTTGGGTGTCTGCTGCAGTATTACACTTCTCTGACAGCAAATCCACCCCCCTTTCCCCATAAGTTCTCCTATTTTCCACTGGAATTTGCCTTTTCATGACTTTTGTCTGTTGCCTCTTGTCCTCTTGTTGTGCCCTCCCAAGGGGAGCTCACATCACCATCTCTTTAATGCCCCTCAGGTACCTGAGGGCAGCAATCAGAACCACTCCAAATCCTTCCCTCTCTAGGGTGAATAAACCCAGGATCAGCCCCCTGAAGGCACTGACAGGTCTTACAAAGCTCTCACAAGCATTTGCTGATCAGTAGCAGTCTGAGACATTTTATTGATTTAAGCAAAAATGTAAGAAACACTTCAGCATAACTATTCTTACTGTAGAGTGTTTCCATGCTATATGAAAAGGAGGTGTCATTATAAGAAAATTACTGCAAGATAATTTTCCAGCATAACCATGGTGAAAGCACCATCATTATTAGGAGCCAAGACTTGTATCATGCTGTGCTCTTAAAGCTGAGGGTGTTAGAGATTGCAGGAATCTATTTATACCTTCTATTGATATGACAGTCCAGAGTAATAGAAATGCATACACCAAAATTTGTAGGATCACCTGAGGCACTTATTAGGTGGACCCTAAAAAGCTGAGCTCACCTCTGAGTAAAGGTTTCAGGTCTGCAGAATTTACTGAGAGAACTACTAATTTCCAGATGTGTGACCACAGTAGAAGGTTTTCCAGTCAGGCCTTAAGGATCATTGTCTCACTCCACTCTTCTACAGCCTCATTTCTGGCTCAATTAACAGTTTGATAAAAGATGTTCAACCTCCTGTTTCACAACGTGTTTGTACCTTTGATGTGCAATCCACAGGGAACCTCTTTGTCTTAAGGTCCCTGGTTGATGAAATATTTTTTGTTGCTTTTTTTGTCTTCTTTGCTCGTCTACAAGCAAATTGTCTTTTGCCCCACAGGTACAACAACTGAACAACACAAATATAGGCAGCAGCACATAATTTTAAAAAAGCATCCCAAAAGAAGGGAAATCATTTCAAATTAATCCTTTAGTCTTGTTCTGTGGATGACTGAAGTGCAAGGTACCTATAAGATGCTTAACAGTCACTAATTAAGCATAAGAAGCTTCCGAAGTGTAATATGCACAGATTTCTACAGAATTATGCAGAGTTGGCATGTGTTGTTTACTAGAAAGAAAATCACACTTATTAATGTGTTTGGATATAAGGCTAATTGTACACTGGTAAAGGGTAAGTCTCACTTTGATTTTGTAGGGCCTTGGAACACCCACCCTTCGAAATGAGCAAAAAGAAAACGCCTTTCCCTAACAAATAGATTTGTACAGAAACCCTATTGAAGCACTTAAAAGCATCCTACTGTGTGGAAAAGGATATTCTTGTGTTAATTCTTTGGAATAGTGAGCAACTATACACATGACAGAACCAAACGTTATTCTAATCCTGAAAAAATAAATCACAAAGAGGAAACTTCATAAAGTCAGCACAAGAAAAACACAAGATTCCTCTGGGCTATATTTTAACTTCTCACTAAACAGGAGACTATTTTTTTAACAGATTAAGTGCCACAATTCCAATACAAATAGAAATTTGTAGGGGGCAGTTGGAATTAAAAGATTTAACAAAGCTTTTTAATACAGATACTTTTTTTGCAAACACGTCTTATTAACAGAAGATTTCACAAAGGTTAATTGTTGCCATCAAAAGGTGATAATTAGACATTTCTCACAGTTCAGCTTACTTAGAGAAACACATCTCTATTCAGGAATATAATCAATCATATTCTTAAGATAAAAGGGAACTTCCCAGCACACACATTTACAGGAGAACATCTATCACTAATACCTCCTGGAGAATTAATGATAGAAGCATTTCCACTATCCTCATATTACTTAATACTACAGATTACTTTAAATGGCAGGAAATCCTCATTAACATTTATTTTTTGCCTAACTTGAATCAGAGAATTTCTCTAGAAGCCACCTGGAATAAAACGAAGCCAAGAAATAAAGGGGTGGGCAGCAGCTTCCTCTCCACCTTCAATATCCATGGTGAATGGAAAGGAATGCTAAATTAGGAGAGACACTGAAGAGGTTTGAACTAGAAATGCCTGAGCAACCAATATGAGAATATCTGATATAAAAGAGATTAGGGAATTTTATTTGGAGTGGGACAGCAATAGTTCAAATGTGCTTACAGAAGAAGGCACTGAACTTCAATATTCCTCATTATCCCTTATTGAATACATCATAAAACTTGATCTTCTAGTAGAGATTTCTTTCCTAATTAAGTCATTTGTTAAGCATAATCCTAAATTAATGGGCAGTTTTGTTTTACCTAGAGCCCATGTTTTTCTGCTGATAAGACTGGTAGCTGAAAAAGTTCCAGCTTTGAATTACAACTTTATAAACATGTACATAAAAATAAATCAAATATAAAGATACCTGGTTTTATCATTAGATTGTGTAAGGCTCTTTCTTCTTGTTCTTCTATAACTAACAGAGCAAATCATGGAGGCTGGTGCTATCTAGATCATATATCTTTCCAAAGTTGAACTTTTGGGGTGAGGAAGTTTTTTTCTCCTTTCTTTGGGTGGTGTGGGGGTTATTTTTTACATGAGTCAGCCATTTCAGGAAGCAAATCAGAATAACAGAGTTCCAGCTCTTTTAGAAAGGATAATACATTCCCTAATTTAAAACCTCTCATATCTACTTTAAAGGATGGTTAGAAAGAGCGTGTCCCTGATGTTGGAAACACAATTTTATCTGTTCAAGCTTGGCAAGTTAAATGACTTTCAAAACTCTGGGGTCATGAGTAGTCAGCAGACACTGTGACAAAAGCAACTCATTTCCAGGAGCCATCAGCAGCATTAGACAAGCTCGAGCTCTCTGGGGAAGCTGAAGGCTGACCTTTTTACACTCAGCACTCTCCTGTAGCACAGAGAGCAGAACCACAAGGGATGGGCAGGAATTTCTCTGCTTCCTTCACAGACACAGAAAGAGATACAGGAACACAAATGCCGTTTAATGTCCTTGACCAGCCTGCCACTTCTGAACCCCTAAAAGGCCTGGTGTTCATCAAGCCTCCATTGGAAATGCCTCCATTTAGTTGTGTGGTCCTTCTGAAGCCTTTTGTGGAGAATGGGCAGAGAGCTAAGAGTCAAAATTGGGATTCTTGCTCACCAGGACCGGCAGGTTTTGGTTATTTTTTTTGGACAGCCTTCACTAAATAAATGCTCTCCAGTCTGAACAATGTTTCAGAAAAGATTCCACTTTCTGTGAGAAGGAAATAGTGAACGAGCATATTAATGAAATGCATACAATGTGTGGGAAAAGAATTTTTCTTCCTAACAAGTTTTCAGCCCCTCACTCTCTCTCTCTCCTTATTTTTGGGGCCTAAACCATTCATTGACAATCTGAATAAGCTTAGTATTTTGTTCCTGGATATATATTATTGTCAGCAAATCCTTTATAAATTAAAAATGTGTATTCCATAACTTAGTCTGGCTCTCCTTGCAGAACACCTGCAATGCTGCATTTCTTCGTTGGACAGCATTTAACTCCATCTACAAACCCTGAAAGGAGTGAAAGCATTGCCCCAAGGGTTACAAAATCATGCATGTGAGATTAATGTCAGTAATTTATCTTCACATAGATGGGTTTATACCCAGCCAAAAGATGAATAAGTAATAAACTCTTTATAAGTGCCTAGAGTTACATTAGATTGGTTTTATTCCTAAGAAATAATATATCTCTTGAGATTTTGTTATCAAAGACAAACATCAATCCCTAAATTTACTCAGACAAAGGCCTTCTTGGTGCTATGTGTTCAAGTTCAGGATCTAAAACAGAGCTTGAAGTGAGAAAAGGCCAGTATATTTGGCTTATTTGGATATACATAAAACTGTTTTCCATATGGAATTTTCCAAACTTGAATACTCTCTCCCTTCTCCTGAAGTTTCAAATAAATCACGCACCGTGCAGTGCTTAAGTTGTACGGTACAAGAAGACACCAATGACTTTCATAAAAACACCATTTCCCCCTCCACTAATCAATACAAGTCTCCATCAGGTTCACTACATTCTCCATTAAGCAATTATTCTGCACATTGCACATTCACTCCTTCAAGGGTTCTCTAACCTTCGTGTACTTAAATAGAGTCAAACTGGCTTTAAATCGCTAAATGTGTTGTTCCCCGAGAACTGAAGCTCATCCAGATGATCCAGTGTGCTGAAATTATTGAACAGCATAACTAAGCAACTCGCCCTGCATCGTTCCTTTGATTTATGTGCTGCCATTTGGACAGGAACCAACTGCAAATTTCTGTGCAACCTGACTAATTGCCAGTACTCCCGAGGATCACGGAATAATCTCATTACAAAGAGCATTAGAAGCAAATTCTACTCCACGCACTTCAGGGTAGGTTTTCCTTCTGCCCCAGGCCTGCATATTTGTTTTCTTAACTTTGCTCAAGCTCTGCTTGTTTTCATGCAACAATTTCTGGAGTTTCCATGTGCGCGACAAAAAGCTTTATTGGTGTTTGTGACATCACAGATCGCTTTAGGCTTTACAAAGATGTTATCTTCATTAATTTTATCTTCCACATCTACTCTTTTTCCTTTATTTTACTACTCAAAATTGGACAAGCAGCTGAGTTTCAAGGATTGGAGGCTTTTTTTCTGTGTGTATGAGTATTAAATCAAGCATGATAACGGACTGAAAATGCTATATGTACATAAATTCAGTTTGGCTAATATTGAAATATTTATCTATGAAGTTTGTTATCATATGCAAAAAATCTTTAACAATCTCTTCAAAGGCCTTCAGTGCTCTCTTCTTGTTGCAGCTAAAAATACCGAAATATTTAATTAAGAGAGAAATTCAAGCTAGAAAACCCAGCTGCACAAGCACAGCTGCCTATGGCACCTTGGAGCCAATTTGGTAAGCTGGTGCTGGGGAAATGCTCTTCCAGGCTATGTGATGTCCAAGGAAACACCATTTTTGCAAACCTGGATTGGCTCCCCTAATGCCAAAGGGTTTGAAAAAGAGGTGGGGAGGAGAAGGAAAACTTGAAGTGACTCACTTAGAATTATGATAAAGGAAATGTCTGAAGCTTTGTAGCATTTTGGGTGCCATTGCAGCAATTTAAAAAGTTACTGCTCACAAGTCTTTTTAAACTCCCCACTGCTAATCTGTGCCAGGGGCTTCCAAAAAACCTCCAGTCACTTCATTCAGAACCTGATGGGCTCACTGGGACCTGAGGCACCCCTCTGACTTGAGCTGTCATGGACTTGCATTCCCAAAGTCCCATGCCCAAAGGATTCATGTCAGGTATCAGACTTGCTCAATAGCTACACTAAATCTGGAAATCTGTGTTTATCTCTCCCATTAAGATCAAACGGGTCTGACACACCCCATCCTCAAGAACTGAAGTAGGCCTACAAAACTGATAGCACTAAGAATGAAATCTATGTTCCATACGTCCCTCCCCTCTCCCCTTCTCTTTAGGTATTTATGCCATTCCAGTTATTTCAGACAAGGCCATCTAGTGGTCCTCTAGCTATCAAGAGAAGGAATGAAATAGCTGAGGTTGTCAAGAGACCAGTAATGAGCTGATATTGGGGCAATGCACCATAAAGAATTTGCCCCATGACAGGCTCCTTGCTACCAAAGCTGTCAATAGTTCAAGACAAATTCTTCCGAGATGGACATGATCTGTCTTGATATGCAGTTATGTTCCATCTTAATCCTTCAGAAAACAAGACTATTCAAGAACATGGACTATGCAGAAAAGTTTGTCTGTTTCATCTGCCATCTCTCTCTTCACATTGTCCTGGCAAGGCTATTTGCATTCTCAGATGCATTACTTTTCCTTTTTGGTGCTACAGATAGCTAAACCACTGTAGACCAGTAATATAGACCAGTCTGCTATTCCTTATTGAGTTTCATAAATGCATCTTGTGTGTCATTTTATAATAATCTGTTTTATGTGAGAATCCTTCATTGAGATTCAAAACAAGTGGATTAACAAAGCTTCAAGCACACATTGGCATCCACAAGGCTATCATTTTATCTCAGTCTTCCTTTCAATTAAATATTATTGGCAAAAGTCCAAGGTACAGATCCACAGATGAATAAGAGCCAGGTCCTGCTTGCTTCACTCTCCAGCAGACACTACCTGATGGAATTCGTGGATTTATTTAACCAAGAACAGTGGATGTTAGTCAGCTATAAGGTATAGAGTCAAGACATGCCCCTGCCCCAGTTTTTAGTCACATTATAGGTCTTCATTGCATCAATGGGTACTGCAGCAGCCATCAGAAAATTGTTTGCTTAAAGCATTTCATCAGAGTCCCATTATAAAATACAGCAGCCTTCAGCCATAAATTATAAAAGGCACTACAACCATAAACATTTCTGGCAAAAAAAATCAACCAAATGGTACCATAAATATAATTCTGCATCCTCAATTAATAACCTGTCACACTTTACTTTTCATTTACAAAATTGACTTCAATTTTGCAGAAGAAGCAAACAGTCTTTGCTGCAAATTTTAGTTCAGAAAAGGACTTTCTAGTAAGCACTAAACACAAGGTTCAGCTTACTGATTTTTTTGACTCAGCAGCCAGTAGCCTCTTAAGGTTTAGGGTGTGCTCAAGCCCTGCAGGAATCAATAAAGCATAAGCTAAGTACATTCTAGTGAAGTTAGGATGGATGTATCTGTATCAGAAACAGTTTAACTGCTTTCTCATGTATAAAAAGTCACCTTCCTAGTCACTCTTTTCTTTGCTGAAGAAGGATGGTTTTCTATCACAGATAATCATTCAGCTAATAAAAAGGAATTACTTAATACACATTGCCAATTTCAATACAAGAAGCCTTGTACTGCTGGACCATCCATCAGCTTCAACCCTTTAAACCTTGGATTTTCCTGCAGCCACTGCTACCTGTTTGCACGTGCCATTTGTATAAAGAATTTGCCATCAAGAAGAACAAACGACCTCTTTGATTAATGCTTTATTGACTCATTTGTTCAAGAGGCCTTTCCTTCACTAACAAGGGAGGTTATTCATGGGTTTCCAGCTGTCTCTCCAGGAATTACGGGAACTACTGTCCTTGGCCATCAAGAAATGTTAAAATAATAAAGTTTTGGCATCTACTTTTTGAAGAGAGGCTTACATTAAATGGCTAATCAGAAATATGCTGTCAAGGCCTGAGCCTCTGGGCTCTTCAGAGTTTCATTTAATCTTAGACTAAAATCACTTGCTCTTTAAACAATTTTTCTCAGCCTTCTCTCTTGTATAGATGGAAAATTAGCTCCTGGACTCCCTAAACACATTCTGTGCAATAATCAATATACTGCCATATAATTATTTTTGTGTATTTTTCTCTACAAGCAATTGTTTTCAAAAAACCCCCAAGTTTCTAAAGACTATTAGCTTGCAGCAAGCTTTTGACTTTAAACAGAGCCTCAGTGGAATGTAGAAGGAAAAATATCAAGTTTCCAATCTGCTCTTACAGGTTTCCTCCGTTTGTGGGTGCAGGAAGTGGACAATGCAAAGGTGGGGGGGTACAGATTAAGAAAATAATTATTTGAATCCTATATATTTTGGCTTAAAAAAATAATGATTGACCTGATCCCATTTTATTCTCTACCACTGAAATGGTGCTCTCAGGAAGCAGCAACTTCCCCTGCCCTGTCTCATACAGAACAGACTGTGATCTCAGGAGTAGGTTTTTTTTTGTGCAAGTGACTGAACAATTATCAACACCTAAAAGACAGCCCTGTCATCAGTTGCTACAGAGCCTCACTGGCAAGCTGTTGGATTTCATTTGTAAAGTCCTTTTCACTACAAAGCCCATTTGAGATTACAAAGTTAAATCTCTCAGAACTAACAACATGATGTGGTATCAACCCTTCTGATAAAACAACTTTTCAATTGCTTAAGAGCCATTCCCTCCTCCACTTTATCAACTCCCTTGGGTACTTGTAGTCACTAAGTTTCATTTTACATGGAAATAAAATTCCTCTGAATGTCATTGTCAAAACTTCAGATATTTTCCTACTGCGTATCCTCGAAGATGTTTGGGTAGATCTATGACCTTCTCAAGAGGAAATAGCTACATTTGTATTACAGAACAGAACTCATTTACAGTTTACAGCATATGCAGCATGCAAAAGATTTTAAATTGGTTCACGAGAACATAAGAACCATGAGCTGACAATAAGATATTCTGAAGACTACACTACTGAGCATGAAAATACATAAATTCAGAAATTCACGAGCAGAATTATTTTCAGTATTCATAATTAATATTTTGCCTCCTTTTGCTGACCTGATTCAACTGCAATCTCAGCATTACTTTTCCTGGTTTAAGCACACACACCGAGATACAAGAGTGGATATAGATATTTTTATCCCCGTTTCTGATCCATTTATCACATTCCTGATAAAAGAAAGCTCTTCCACTTCAGCTTCTAGCTTGGTCCTCTTGCCAGAATTGCCTGTACTTACTAGCTGTTCTTACTAGCTTACTTACTAGAGTCCCAGTGACTCCAGAGTCCCCATGTATGTAGGCAAAATTTGGTGGTTGCAACAGCACCAGCAGGGAACAAAGTTATAGTAGGTGATGCTCATCCTCAAAGACAAAAAAAAATAAAATAAAATAAAATAAAGGCATAGTACCTACTCTTTGGACTGCTGCCTACTCAAGCCAGCCTTAGTCAAACCACAAATACCTGAGCTGTTTCAGACACCCAATCTCTTCCAGTTTCTTGCCTTTTCAATGAGCCAATGCATGATGCAGCACAACAGCGAGTAACAGAAGTGGATGGCAGCATAAGGGAAATCAAACCTCGCCAAGAGCTCAATTATTTAGGTTATAAAAAAACATGATTTAAAGTTTGAATTAGTGTAAGAACTAACTGCTAGTTTTGACCAACATTTTGGCAAGGGACAAATGAAACAAATTCCATCCCAGAGCTCAGCCAGTCCCTCAGCAGGTGTCTCCCCTCACCAGGCAGAGCCCTGCCTGAAGTTGTTTCCCCTTCAGTGCAGAACCTACTTGGCAGCACCACGCATCTGCTGGAGAGGAGCAGTCCTGCTGCTGCAGCAAACCTGAGGCCAGTGGATTTCTGATCACAACTCCAAGATTAATGTCCCTTTGTTCTGTGTTTTCATGCTAAAGATCTCTACTGAAAGCAATGAAATACTTGGGGGCTAAGCTGAACAAGACCTGGTGGGTGTCTCTCACGTACCAACCTTCTGCATGTGGTGAGCAGACTTTGAAGAGGAATCACCTGGCCTACACTGGGTGCTGTGCAGTGCTCACCTACACCGCTGCCAGCCACTAGGTGGGAATGTTCACCCTGCAGACTCTTGAAGAGACAGCAGAAGCCCCAGCTGAAACCCCGCATTCACAGAAATCCTCCCCTTGCTCACAGATGTGCAGCCATGCAGTAAGCCAGAAATGCATTTGTTTCCTTTCAGATCAACAGTTTTATTCATTTTTAACTGTGCTCACTCATGCTAAGCTCAGAGAAGCATTGTCACAGCATCTCACGTGCATTTACTGTAGTTTTTTCCTTGGACCTGTAAAAAACTATTTTTAAACTATTCCAAAGCAATTCCACCCATTGGAAATCAATTTCCTTCAGTGGAAGTTTCACAGGGCAGATACATATTGCATCACTACCATTCAAAGCTGACACAGTAGCATTTTCCTTTGTTTCTCTGATATTGAAGCTAAAAGATGAGCTAGGAAAGAATGGGGATTTTATCCTCGCAGTAAATTCGGGGTTTATGATTTGCTCATAAAATGTTACTTTGAAGTTACCATGAAAAGCACACAGAAGAGGTCAGAGAAATCATGCTCTGAATTTCATGGAGTCAGAATAATCCTCTTTGCACCCAAATCCTTCTGTGCACTGAAGAACTTATGAGGAAATGTGACAGAAAAGAAGAGGGCAGCACAAAATTCATGTGCTCCAAGAATTGCAGAGAATGAAAATGAATGTGGGAAATATTCTGAGCACAAGAATGAAAAATTAAAGTTCAGTTTCTACTTCCAGCTATTTTTCTGATATTTTTCAGTATTTTTCTGACATTACAACTTCTTTTTGTCTTATACCTGTTTGGTGAAGTTGAAGAAAAGAGGTAACTGCTGCAGTTGGTCACAATATTCTTTTTTTTTCCCTTCTTTTCCCCTGAGGAGCTGAGGAACAGGGGACAAAAGAAGATAAAACTATTTCTGAATTTGCAGTGGGAAGAATTTAAATGAAGGTTTGTTACACAGACCAAGAGTGAAAAGAGAAAGTTAAAGGACCTTGTCATTTTAGGGAGGTCCCTCAAAGCACTTCTGCAGGGTTAGACCCATGCCTGACAGAGGAAACAGGACACAGAATCTCCCACCACACTGCAGAGTGTCCTTCCCACAAAGTCAGCAGGACATTCTCCATTGTTCTGTGTGGTCAACTCATTAAATATTTAGAGGTTGAAAGGGGGAAAATCTCCAAACAGCATGAGTGCAAAACAGACAGAACTTATCAGAGCCACACTTGCTCCACAGCTGAAAGCTTCAAATCATTCTCTGACATGAAGTGACAAACACTTCTGTTCAGTCTGCTCTCTTACTGGCGGTATTTAGACCCTTGTGCAAACATGTGCCACATCCTCACAGATGTTGCCTGCACTGGATGGCAGAGTCCTGTGTACAAATGCCTGCCCCATTAAAAAAGACAAATCACTATATTGGCTATAATCATCCCCTTGTAAAAAAAAACACCCTTAACCAGGCAGGAAGTTTGCTCAAACAGCAAACTTCACTCTTGGTTGCAAATCTTGGATAGATTTGTGTGAATTACTGCAATTACTTTGGAAAAATAGGGGAATAACTCATCTTACCTAGATAATTCATCAGAGAAGACAGCTACTGAAAGCAGGGGAAAATTGCAACACACAATATAATTTTACGGTTTTATTTCACCAGTAAAGCAATCTTTTTTAAGGGTAGTTAAGATAATTTGAATTGCAGATGAATAGAACTTCAAGTCTTGGATTGTTTCCTGAGTGGATCAACCAAAATTTCAAAGGTCAAACTGTGGAATAATAAAAAGCAACGAAAGTTAATGAGCCTGTACCTACTTATAGCAGGACATAATTTAGCCTATTTGTGGGGTTTTGCCTCAGATTTCCTCTCTGTCCCATTTAATGGGAACTCAACAGCTAATTCCAATTATTTAAATTTGTTATATCTGTGCATTCTCAGATTCTATCTAAGGCTACCCTTGAAGGATTCCTAACTCCATGCCAGAGTTCTGAGTTGCCCTTGGCTGTACTTCTTGCTGAATCCTCTGATAAGCTCTCTGTAATTTTTTCATGGAAACTTGGATCAAACCTTATGAAAAAGAAATAACTTATTCCTTTTCTTCCATACATCTTCATTCCATTTTCCTTTAATAGCTGCAGAATGGCAGAAAGGTCTGGGCAATGTCCAGTGAAACAGCCTGGCAGCTGAGCCATGGCCTGAAACTGTGCTGTGCTAACATCGACCAGGAATTATTCATGTGAACACTTCTCGTGTATTCACAGGTTGTGTTGTGCATAGCACTTCACAGAAGCAGCCCTGCTAGCTAACACCAAACCTGAATATTCCCAAAAAAGCCATCTTGGCCATCTGATTGTAGAATTGTAGAATGGTTTGGGTTGGAAGAGACATTAAAGATCATCCAGTTCCAAAGCCCTGCCATGGGCAGGGACAACTCTCACCAGACCAGGTTTCTCAAAGCCCCACCCAGCCTGGCCTCGGACACTTTCAGGGATGAGGCAACCACAGCTTCTCTGGGTCAACACAGACCTCTATGATTTTAAGGAACAAGTAGAAAGCCATGGAAAGCCCTCCCCTTCCTGGGCACTGCCAGGCAGGAAGCAGTGCTAACAAAAGGACCTGGCCTCAAGCCAACACTGTGCTCTGGAGAAAAGATGTCCAAAGCCATCCTCAGGGGTCATGGCAGGAGTACAGCTGGCACACTGAGGGGCAAACTGGTGCAAACATTGACAGAGTTCATCAGGCTCCAGCAGAGGTGGCTCAGGGACTGGAGCTCTTGCCCTGAAGGAGGAGCTGAGGGACTGGGGGTTGTTCAGGCTGGAGAAGAGCTGGTTTCAGGGGAATCTTAAAGCAATTTACCAGTGCCCAAAGGTGTCAGGGAGGTGGAGCCAAACTTTTCACTGCAGTGCATGGCAGGAGGACAAGAGAGGAAGGAGTAAGCTGAAACATAGGAATTTCAGAGGAGCCATAAGGAGAACATTTTTCAGAGAAAGTATGTCCCTGTGGAGCAGTTTGCTCAGAAGAGTTGGGAACATTTTCAACACCTTCTTGATAAAGCCCAGAGCAACATGCTCTGAGCCTATGGCTGACCATGGTTTGAGCAAGAAGTTGAGCTAGATACCTCCACATGTCCCTTCCAACTTGAATGATCCTGTCATCATATGAACTTGAAACTCAGACATTTCATGTTAAAGAGAATCCTGAAAAAAGCCATCTTTTACACTGGTTGTGATGAAAACCCAGATAATATAATGGGAGTTTTCCTGTCTCAGGAGAGCAAAAGGATTATGGCTGATTACAAGCCAGAATTTTTAAGATTATGGAATTTTTCCAAAAGCTTTTAACAAATAATGGGAACAACAAAGAGGCAAAAATACATCTGAACGCTAAGCAGCCATAAGCCAACTATATATATGGATAGTTTAATAAAACTGCTAAAGTAGTAGGAGAGATCCAAAGAGTTAGTGATGCAAAAAAATCTGTAATTACTTGCCAGGCATGGATTAAAGAAAATTTAAGACTTCTGGAAGTTCTTTATAAACTTAAGATAAAAGATTTGAATGCATATGTTGTCAAGTATCTATTTAAAGTGTTAGCTTTATCTCTGAGATAGTTCTGATCATGATTTAAGCAGGAAGGAATTGGGTTCTTGCAAAGCCAATCTGGTTAAACCTTCATGGTTTGGCACAATGATTTCTTTTTGATTCAAGTAAATATGAATTTTCACTGATTAAGCAAGTAATGAGGATCATAAAGTTATTTTGACATTACAGACTTTGGTGAAACATGAATAAAGTCACTCTATTAAGGATTTTGATAGAAGATTTGAGAGACTTATGATCCCAGCAATGTGGCCAATATGACAGAGAGACTATTTTTTTTAGTTTAATAATGGAAATATACTCCAAATAAAACATAACAGTTATACAGAAAAAACATATTTTTACCGTGTAATTAAATCATGTTATTCTGCCAAGCAAAGTAACACACGCTACCAACCTTATTTTACTACCTACTCCACATTCCAAGTATAAATTAAACTTCTAACAAACAAGACTATTACCCATACACCTTGGATTCCTCCTGAAACTTTCTTTAACAATTTGTGACAGAGCAGAACCAATCTTAGGGGAAAAAAAACCAAACAAAAAACACCTTAAAAATAAAAAGCCAAACAATGCATCAAAGACATTAAGTTTTGTTTCTAGGATCAGCCCAAGTGAGGAAATTTACTCCAAGATACCTAGTCTGTCTGATGTCAAGAAATATATGGCTTGTGATGAGTATTTTTCAGTTTGAAACTGCAGTTGGGAGTTGTATTGAGGAATACTTTAGAGTACAATAACCTCTGTGTCGTACTAGATCATTGCAAATGTTAAAATAATGGAACATTCCCTTAATGGAAAAGGCTGCAGTCCTAGATTTCATCTAGTTTCTAAAATAATGCTCACAAAATAATTGGCCACCCAGACATTTGTAGTTTATTCAGCACTGTAACTTTCCAGAGGTCTTATAATTCTCTCCTCTTGGTCGTTTTTTTTTTTATATATTTTCCCTCTTAAGTTTATTAATTGCTTATAATTTACCGCCACCAGATCTTCATTTGATCAGCACCTTCATTGTCTATTTTCCTAGAAAAATTCATCTCCCTAGATGAAAGGGTATGAGCCATTGTTAGTCATGTCTTCCTCTACCCATTATCCTGACTCTTATCTCTACACGCTGGACTGGGTTGTGAGCAATTTGAAAAAAAAGACCAAACCTGACATAAAACGTTTAGGTTTTAAGTCAAATCCCTACCAAGGCCAAGTTTAGATACTGAAGCATGAGATTTTCCCTAGAAGTAGAGCTATAAAGTAAAATCAGGGAAATGACCCAAATTTCCAGTTTCTGGATCCCAGGTCCAGGTACCTGAATGGTTCAGAAGCCTCAAGAAGAGGCATTGCAAGGTGCCTGTGTGGAGCCTCAAGCCCTTTCAGCAGCCTGTGCCATTTATTTCTTTCTTAATGAAAAAGTGCTTAAGAGAGGGATTAAATCTCTTGATATCTCATCTGATATTTAAACCCCTTTTTTTTTAAACATCAATTTCATCAGCAAACTTTAGAATACTGGAAATTTTCCACATAGGCACAACAGTAATGGTAGGAAGTTTGTTTGAGGAAACTTTAGTTTTTCCCTTGAGTTTCAGGGCATCAGATATGTAATGTGCAATGCCTTGCCTTCATTAAAGCCTCAAGGTGACCCTAAATTAAAATTCAAAGCAAACATTGCCATGGGATATAAACAGAATGAGCTGAATAACTGCTGACAAATTACAGGACAAAAAGCAAATAAAATGTCACTTTTCAGTGTCAGCCCTGTGTCACTGATGCTGTTTAGAGAACAGACCTGACTGAAACATCAGGCTAATCAAGTGACTGAGATGATGACTCAGATAAGAAATATTTGTTATTTTTAACTAAATCAATTAAGGAGAAGGTTTGCTGCAATTCACCCCGAAGAGATCTAGAAAAAAACTGCTTTAAAATGATACTGAGACCACTAAACCAGCAACACTAAGGCATTTCAGATTGTGATATGTTCTGTTCTTCATTTGTGCCACTGTGTGCTGAGTGGGGCTACCCCTGCTTCAAAGCCACAGGACATTAAAAAGTTTCTAACACTTTCTGTGGAAAAGAAAACCTTTTCACTCAGATTTATCTCCCACTCTTTAAGTAGCTCTTAAACGTCCACTTCAGGTGTTGATCCAAGTTCAAATACATTCTGTAATTTCTTACTCTCCACTTTTCACTATAAACTACATTATCTGCTGCCTCATCCTGTTCCTTCCTCCACTACAAAGAAAGGTTTTGTCTGCCCTGCCATCTCTGGAGCTCCCCAGGGTTAAGCTGCCAAAGACTAGACTATACTTTGTCATAAGGAAAAACTGTTCAAATAATTATGTTGGTTTTATAAATTGTATACTTCTTAAACACAATAAATCAAACAGAAAATCAAGTGAAATACATTGAATTTATCTCCAGCACTTCAGGAGAATCCTTGGGTCTGCTGCCAGAGCTGAAGACATATAAATTTTGATGGGGGATTACAATCTAAACCACATTCCACGAGGAATAAACACAGTATTTTTGTTATTGCACCTTTCCAGGTGCTCAGCCTCATCATTCACAAATTAAAATTCAGCTGTTTAAACAGCAACTACCAGGCCAAGTTCCCCAAGGAAAACAAACCCATGCCTGTTTGAGAAGGTATTCCTGTTTACAGGAACAGCAATGCCTATTGCAGCTATACAAGTTAAAATAGCAACATACAGCTGAGAAGATGATTTTTTTTAAAATCTTGGTTTCATCTGCCAGATTATGTTTATTCTCATCCTTTTTTTGCCTCCTTGGTTAAAGGAATGGGCTCAGATAAGCAGTCTAATGGTATAAAGTATTTACACAACATATACCTAAAGCTCCATGGAATTGATGTATTTCTCTAATGAGCACCTGTGAGACTGAAGAACAGCCAGTGACTCAACACCCAGGCTTTTGTCCATGGGCAGGAGGGATCTGGCCTCAAATCCCTCAGCAGCTTCATTTAGATGAGGAATAAAGGACATGGAAACCTCAAGTTGAAGGCTGGAATGTAGAATGAGACTGGAGTCGCTTTTCCTTGTTCTGTCCCAGAAAAAACAAAACAAAATGGTGTCAACAACTCAGACAAACCCTCTTGGGCTGATGTCAAACACAGAGTTGTGGCAGGTGGGACCCTTGGTCTCAGAGGTGTGATTGTCAGGCAGCTCAAGTGTTTGCACTCTTAAATGGCTGGGTGTTTTCTGGCCTCCACATGTTTTAGTGTTGCTTCCCACAACAGGGCAGAACCTGTGGCAGTGATGAGGAAATCTGGGGGAGGTTGGGAGGAACAGCCCTGGAACAAGGTGAGGCAGCATCATGACCTCCTCTGGACTGACCTCCTGCACTGCAGAAGGTGACCCAGGAATTCAGTCACATCAAGGAATTTTCTTCCTGCTGGAAGCATAGGAATCTATTACCAAGTTCAGAAAAAGGCAAATGGATTTGGGGAGGCAGAAGCCTGTCAGGAACACGATGCCAGAGCTGGGGATCCTACTCGGGGAAAAAACAGGGAATGCAAAAAGGCATGGATACTTTTCTCAAGGAAAGTGATATTTTAAGGAGTGTGGAGGTCTGGCCAGCAGCAGTTTACCTGCTGGTGCCATGTGCTGCTCCTCTAACACTTCTGATGGCTCAAGCTGCTTTTTCTCATGCTGCTGCCACAGCAGAGTCTGTGTGAGAGCCTGGCACAGAACAGAGCCCCCTGCTCGTAGAAGATGCTACATCTATAATCTGGCTGCACTGTAAATTGCTTTGACCTCCAAAGAGAACGTGTCATGGATGAACAAATGCCCTGCAAACTATTCCTTGCCTCTTCCACCCTGGTTGTGTCTAGGCAGGTACATCAAGCCTGCGGATTATGCATTGTGGAAATACCTCTGAAGGCTTGGAAATGCTCCAGAAATAAAGGCAGCCATACTTTACCTGCCATGATGCCAGACTGCTGTTGTATTTACACTCAGCCTCTCTCTCCATCTTCAGATCCCTTCAGATGCCAGAAGGAAGACAGATCCCAGTGAGAGGAAATGTTAAATACACTTTTCTACCGAGTCAGTGCCGTACATTTTACCTGTGGTTTTAACCTACAAATTTTACTCCACTGTTAAAAGTTCAAACCACACTCAGATTTGGTTGTATGTGCTTGGAAGTGTTCTTTATTTTTCTCCTCCTGTCTCCTTCTCCCAAGAGCTAACTGAACAAGATAAATAAGAGCAGTATTATTTATGTCTTTCAGTGGCAGATATACAGCCAAAGCCTACCCTGTGCTATAAACAATGGAAATTAGAAGGTCATCTGTTCCACATTGCAATAATGCAGAGAGACCTTTTATCTTCACAGGAATTTGGTGTTCTGAAATGGATTTTAAGTGTTAAGCTTTGATTCATTAAACCTATGACATTGTGCTCAAAGGAAAAAAATATTTGCTTAATTATAGCCCAGTCATCCTGTTTGCTTGTTATTACTATGCTGAAAGAGTAGTTGGGGGGTTTTCTACTCCTGATCTGCATGGGTTTCTTGGGTAAAATAACATTATAAACCCTATTAGGCTGACTAACAGCTCCATTAAAAAGAAGCTAAGGAGCCTAGTTCAAATTATGCAGGGTGAATTAATTGGTTGGGCTGGCAACTAGCCACAAGAAGGAAAGCAGCCCAGATCAGCTGCAGGTACATCTGCTGGGCTGCCCACCTCCCTCAGGCAGCAGCAAGTCCCACACCACATCCCACTGGCCTGGGATGGCAAATAGAAGAGGTTAATTTCTGCTTTTGGAGTCGACTCAGTGATCACACTCACATCCATACCCCTTGAAAGGAACTTTCCTTGAGAAATTCACACAAATGAGACTTCCACTATGACAAGTGGCTTGGAACGGTTTGTTGCCTTTTTTTTTTTTTTGGTAACAGGAAGAAATAAAAACCCTCAAAACTTATCAGCTGTCCCCATCCCAGTTTCCAGGGAAGGAGTTCTAGTTGTAATGTCAAACTGCAACAGATTAGTCTGTTGGAGAGGAGCAAGCCAGGAGTTGACTCAGTCCCTGCTTCAAAGTGCCACACTCTCCCACCTGCAACCTTTTCCTCTATTTTCTATTGCGTGGCCTGTTTTGGCATAGACCCTCCTCTGTAATCATAAACTACATCCCAAAATAACCAACATTTGCACCACAGTAACTTTGAAGGCCTCATCTGTTGCTTTTTGCTTCCTAGGATTATTAAAAAAAAAAAGAAAAAAAAAAGGCAACTTGTTGGAAGTTCTCCTCCTCTGAACATACTGCACATTTTTTTTTTCTGTTTATGTTGCTTATTAAATATTTTGGCCCAACTTAGAGTAGCTTAGTGACCTCTACATCCCAAAATAGTAAATCTTCTTTGTCAAAGTTTTTTTCTCTCTACCCTCCTTGGGTAAACAAAAAAGATTTAATATTTATCTGAGTTTGGTAGTTTAAGGCGTTATTTTCTAGGGAAGTGTAAAAGTATTTTGTGTGTGTGTATCTTAATAGAATGCACAGAGATTTTACTGTGAAAGCTCAAGGGCTTTTTGGAGCAATTCTTGTGTGGTTTCCAAGAACTGAAATGTAGATAATGCAGAAAACCCCCTGTTTTGTTAGAGACTGGAATCTATTGAATTTCAATTTTCCATGCATTCTGGTTTAAGCAGCTTGTACCACAGGGAACCAAACATGTTTGGCTTGGCACTTCAGTACCAGAAGCTGCAGAACAGAAAAAGAAGAGAGCCAGAGGGAAAATCTGTTTGCAGACACATATAAAACACAGATTCCTTTCAAGAACAGGTAGGAATCTGTGCTACTAAATACACACTTCATCTTACTCTGTTGCAGTAACTGATCTCAAGAGATGTTATGGAACCATAGCCAGAGCTGTGTAGCAATAGAATAGTTTGTAACACCGAGGAATAAAGAGCTGATAATGGAAGCTGTTGACAGCCTCTGCCCCCCCCATCACGGTATGTTGTATCTTCATGCTCACTTCCTGCACTTTTAATCACAGCACTTGAAAGGACTCACATAAAACCTGTGTTCTGTTAATCAGCCCTCACTTCCAAGCAGGATTAAGCTCCATGGCCACAAGCAGTGTAAAACACCTCAGATTTTACTGTAAAACTTGTGTAATTGACCATCTCTGAGGAACTGGACGTGTGCAGGCACAGCATCAGACTGAAATGTGTCTGTATTTTACCTTTTTCGCCTCTTACACCATTAAGTCTTCTGATACTATTCCCTAAAAAAAATAAATAAAGTGACTGGCTTATTTGATATTAATGAACATAAAAATTTTCCAACATAAAGTTGGAATAAACAGTATCCACATATTGTAATGCAGTTGTAGTCCCCATTTCTCCTTGTCACGGGACCTTTCCTTATAAGAAATATTTTGAAAACTTACAGAAAAATACATCATTATTAGGTTGGGCAATACTGTATTTTCAAAATAGATTTATGTTTCAGACAGCTCCTAACAAAACACAAGCAGAAATACAAACAAAACTTTATGCAAGCACCTGAATATGGACATTATACACATCTATAAAACAACACATTGCAGACTACTGGTGCATGAGCATTGAATTTAACCACTTCATTTGTCTTTTGAGGGAGCATAAAGGACACCCTGTGGATGAAGATATTTGGATAACCTCATGCCCAAGCCTTTCAGCTCCATGATTTGAGGAGAATGATGTACTCCTGGAGACACGTGTTGCGAAGTGTCCATTTATCACATGACAGGCAGTCTGTCGCAGTATTTCTATTCCCCTCAGGACACAGCTGCAGGTAACAGAGGGAAACATCAGTAGAAGGAAAACACCCAATTAGGACAGAACTTAAAGGCAGGGCAGAGGCCAACAAACAAGGGCAGGAGCACAGAGCTCACACTTTAGCAAGATACTAAGAGAAGCTAAAAAAATCTGACAAGAGGAAATAACCTACTTGATGAAAACTTCCATGAATAAGTGAAAGAGATACTCTCTCCTGGAAGGGGTTACAGAGAGAATTGTTTTCCAGAGCTTTCCTTAAACATTATTCCACTTAGTGACAAGTAGTGATGCTACTGAAAATGCCCTCTGTTCAGGAAGCTTAGAGAAACTCAGCTGGGCATGTTTGGAAGGCAGTACAATGAATGCCATGACTAGGCTTATTCTCCAGTGATTTACATGCATTCATTCATGAAATTATTTCATTGTGGTGCTGTTGTACATGCAGTTAAGGCTTTTTATTTTTTTGTATCATCATGTCACTTGCCACAGATGGAGACTCCATGAGACACCCAAATGCCCCAAAACTGAACAAAAACTTGCATTCATACTGGTAGCAGGTAAATTTTCTTCCTCCTTCATATGAAATATAACTAACTAAAAACTTTGGAGTTACATTTAAGAGGAGGCAATTATTTGAGCTCTGATGTATTCATAATAAAAAGCCAAAAATACACTGTGTACTATAAGAGTATCTTCAATTCATCTCAAATAAAGTAAAATATTTTTCCTATAACTCTACGCTGGGTTTTTGTTAATTCATGGAAAGCACCATCATTAAAACATTGAAAGACTTCAAATGGACAAATTGGTTTCAAATATGTCTCTGTATTTTTGCCAAGGAAAACTAGCACAAAAACACCTTTCACTGGTCATCATTAAAAGCTGCCAATTTACCTAGTGTGATGATCTAATATAAAATCATTTTAGTTACAGTTCACAAGTCAGACCTACCACCCAACACATACATAAAAAGAAAAGCTGGCAGAAAAAGATATTCTTAGAACAGTACCTTGTGTTTAAGTAGCCAAAGTTTTCAGAGTAACTAACTTGGAGAAACTCTAGCTTTAATAGTTAATTTGAAACATCTGTAACATCATGTAAAACCAGCAAGATGATGCTTTTTCTTTCATCAGGATAATCACTCAAGAACTGACATAAATTCAGCTAAGTAATGATACTATGCAAGATCTTCACTTTTCTTTTTCTAAGGTCTGTTTCCCTGTTCATATTGATGAACAAGGTCCAGCAACCCTGCCCTTTGTTCCTGGAATCAGACACCTCATGAGACACTTCTGACTTTTGTTCATGTAAAGATCAGTACTGGTAACTCCAGTCCTGATCACCATTTTGGGGGGTGGTTTCTGACTGCAAAGAAAGGTTGCAAAATCAGGATGGTACATTTTATTTGGTGTTTCCAGGGTCTAAGTTATTCAAGAGAGTCACTACTGAAAAAAAAATTCTTTTCTACCCTCACAAAAGGGATTGTCTTATTTCTGGATTTAAGTAGGGTTTTTTTAGGTGCTTGCAAAGGAATTGTTACACCAAGACAGCAGATCATGCTTCATTTCTATAAATTTCTACTACTTATTGTGGCATTTAAGTTTCCAGAACTGGCAGAACTTTTTTAGGAATAAAGAAGGTGGAAGAAAATGTGGTCACACTTTTCCTCTTTGGAGAATGATAGAAATTTTCCAAAGCAAGTCCTGGATTCCAACATCACTTCTGGATGAACTCTTTTGTAATTTCTATGATGTTGAACAGGTCCTTTTCACAACCTATGGGACAAATGCAGAGAAAAATGCAGAGTTGGGAAGCCATCCAAAGCTAACTAGATATGAGTGGAACTGTTACCTTCCCAGGTGGATATGATTGGCCATGGATGGTTTTGGAATTGCTGTAATTACTGCAAATTTTTGTTCACAATGTATTCTCAGCTGGGCTGTTTGCTTGCAATCTTTTATCATTTTCAATGTACAGAGCCTGCTTTAGTTAAAAACAATAAAAGTATTTACAAAAAAGATAAGAGCCTCAAATCAGCAAATGCCATATCTGCAGCTCAGAGACAAATTAAACATTCATGTTTGCTTAGAAAGGAGATGGGGGTTAGTTTATATTCCCCCCACAAGCTGACTTAAATCTTGGAAGACTTAAAAAAATGTATTCAAACCCTCAAACTCCACAACCATGCAGCCAAGGTCTTGAGCATATATAGAATGTAAGTCATAAAGGATCTACACTGTGAGAGCAGCCAGACTTGAGGGAAACAGCTGAACCAGAAATCTACTTTAAGTTCCCAGGTTGCAGAAGGTATTCAGGTGGAGTAGCAAAAGGAGGCCACGGGCTCAGACAGATTGCACATCAAATGTCTCTGTTATACCATATAATTTCACACAGTTAGGGATGGCAAGGAATAGTTGTATATTAGCCTGTCCTAAACAGCAAAAACACCAGAGATTGCAGCCGTATCACTCTGGCCACTCAAACTGATTTACCCTTTGAGCAGACTATGTTCTGGTCCAGGAGAACGTCCTGAATGGTCAATTTGGATTTAAATAGAAAGAAAGAGATAATTACCCTGCCCAGCAAGACCTGAACAAGTCAAAGTTTCAATATCTTCAAAAAGCAAGTATCATATGACAAAGTTACTTCCTTCTGGTATGAGGAGAATCAAGCTGTTTAAGCCATGGGAAAAATCAACTTTCAATATCATTACCTAGAGGGTGACAGTCACAAAGTAGAAAACAATTATATAGAACACCAGAAAAGTACAAAGACTATCAAGTGTGCAAAAGTATTTTCGGAAGGATTATCTCTCCATTTTCATAATTCAATAGCATTTGAAATAAGTACATCACAGGTTGGCTTTCCACTAAAAAGTTTGCTTCAGCTTCTGTATTTTTCACATTAGCAGAGTAAAAACCACAACTGGCTACAGATTTTACTATAAATTAAAACATACACAACATGGGGAAAAGAAGTAATGAATCCTCCAAAAATACAACTGCTTCCAACATAATTTACAGTAATAAAATTCCACCTTTAACGTGTCACTGTCATCAAGGCACCTCAATAAAAATATTCCTAGTAGGGTTAACAGTGGGGGCCTGTTAAAAGAAAAAAAAAAAAAGATTCAGGGACTAATTTATTTTGTTCAGAATGAAATATGTCCCAGGGTGCTCTCTGTTTTGCACGAAGTGACTCGTGGAAACTTTTTGGCATTTCTTGAACACTTTCTGCCCAGCAGCACAGATTTCCTCTTGGACTTGCATGGAGAAGGGAGTCAATACAAATCCAGCCTGCTTGTCACTGAGGGATTTTATTGGTTGGATGCCTTGGAGAAAAGCCAAGATGAGCCCTACATTTCCATTTACTCAGGGCTGCTGCCACCTGGGTGCAGACTGTCCAGAAGCAGGAGCACAAGGAAAAGCACAGGCACCAGAGATGTGTGAACATGCTCTGTTCCTGCTCTGCTTTGTTGGTTTGCTGCTTACCTGGCAACAGCAGGAGCACAGAGGGTTCATTCCAACAGAATGTTTACCTGAACATTCTAAAACACATCCCTGCCTCTCCCAGCAGAAAACAGAGAGCATCACGATGGGGAAAAGAAATAAACACAAATAATGCAAAAGAATCTGTGTCAAAAATGCCTCTCATTAAATGCTCTGTTTGCAGGCAGTTTTCCTAATTATAAGGCCTACATATGATCAATATTGCCTTTAAACATTTATTTCTGTCTGCTGTTTTTATTCTTGTCAGTTTATCTGCACTAGTCTCAAAAGAAATGCAAGCATGATTCATGTTTCATGAAGTGACCAGTCAAACCATGTCTGCAGACCCTATGCAGGTCTTCCCCTGCTGCCAGGAGAAGCTCTCATACAAGCTCGTAGGTTAAAAATCACCAGAGAACTCCAACAAAAGGAATACCTCCCCAGAGACTCTCATTTGGAGGCTGTTTCCTTGTTTCTGGCGCTCAGACTCATTCTTGGTGACAGAGGCAGAGCACTGGCACTCTGTCTGAACACTGCAACCTGTTAAAAGCACTGCACACCTCTGTTCCCCTCATTACTGTGAGAGCACAGCGATGCCACGAGCCCTCCTCCATCCCCTCCTGCTATAGAGACATTATCTGTCTGCAATTACATTACTAATTCAAGGCAAAGCAGGTGGTAGCTTGGAAGTTAATGAGAAGGGAACACAAGCAATGTTTTGTTTTCAGATTAAGGATTCCCTAGAGAAATGACAACTTTGTAAAATCACTTGCAAAGCCAGGCTCTGCAGCAGCAGCCCAAAACCTGAGCAGAGTTACAGTACCTTTGTTGGGATTATTCCCTCAGAGCACCAGTTCAGACAGCAATCAAATAATCTAACAATATATGCAAGAGGAGTTTTCATACATCAAATAAAAATGAGATCCTGGGAAATAATAGCTGTTAAATAAGTTTTACAAGATGAAAATGAGGAAGGAACCCTAGTCCTACAGCAGCTATACCTGGGTTTTTTCTCATTAATACTTGGGTTTGTAGTGCCTTTCACAAGGTCATCTTCTCAGTGCTCTCATTTCTTTCTTGCTTTCATTTTTATAGACCTCTTGTATCTGCTGGATACACAGAAAGATTTTGAGCCTTCATCAGAAGTTGTTTCTCAAGATGGTATCAAACCACCCTAGATGACAAAGCACCAAAAGCAGGTGTAAAAGACACAAGTTCCACTGCAGGTTTTCACTGTGGGACCAAACGTTATTGGACTAAGTACGCAATTCTTTACACCTGCATGAGCCAAGAAACTCCAGAATTAATACCTATCTCTCTTCATTTCTATTGGTCTCAAAATAATTATGCCACTATTAGAGTCTGCCCTGAAAACACAGAATTTTGGACTCTGTTTTTTAAAGGAGTGAGCCTTTCTGCCAAGAAAAACTTCCACCACTGGGATGTAGATAAAAATCAGACACAGCAAAAGAAATGAACCTCAGTTTAATAGAACAGCTATTAAAAACAAAACCACACCATGCACTAAATTGATCCTGGAGACTAACTCAAGTTATTTCAAGATTATTTACTTTTTCTGCAGCTTTTTTTCCTTGTGCTTATCTTGTGGGCTATTTATTATTCAGGGTAGAAGGGAGATAAACTAACTTCTATTCTGAGAAGGGCTTTGATTGCAATGAAGTACAAATTAATGGCATAATTGACCTATTGCAAGTCAATATCAACATTATTACAACAAACTTCCAGCTCAAGAAATAAAACTAGGTAAAATGTTTTCAAAGAGAGAATATAGATAGGCAGAAACAGCTGTTCAAACCACAAAGATGCTATATTAAAGTCAAATCTTACTTCTTGGACAGTGTTTAAATGGCTGTGATAAATCACTGGTAATAAAGACCTCAGTTTTACAGCTCCTTGGAAAAATGGTTTCTCTGTAAGCATAACACAGACAAATGACATCCTTCATTCACCCTACAATGACCTAGAGTACATGAGGTGCCTACTGAATTACAGAATTCTGTAATGCTTCCCCAGAACTTCAGCCACGTTCTTCCTCAAACCAGGAACTGCTCCTGCCTAAAAACAATTCTGATCTGGCCACATAGATGGATGTTTGTGTTTTAAACTGAAACTCATAGTAAAGCTTGCATTAACCCATTTTCAAAGCCAAACTAACATGCATGAAACAGAATTTTGCCTTCAGAGGCTGAAGTAAGCACTTGTTACCTGCAGGGAGAATCGCATCCACTGATCCTACTGCTGCATTTGGAGAGAGTTTCACATAATATACAAAGTTAACATCAGGACTAATAATGAGTAAAAAGAACCAACTTCTGAAATAAAAAAAAAAAAAAAGACATTCTGAGAATGCACTGTAACTTTGGATGGCTTTAAAATATGGTATAATTATTACTCCCCAGTTAAACACAACTGTGCTTTGTTCTCAGTGCAAGACCTCATATTTGGAACAGCCAGTTCTTGTGTGCTGCTGTCAGCTGACCTGGTCAAACATGCTATAAAATATCTTTTTTATACACCAAGGAAAGGAGAGTAGGAGAACTTTCATGGCCTAGGGCTTTAGACACTATGAAATAAGGCAGAAGTGGCTGCAGTGACAGGCTGTGATAGAGAACATTCTGTGACAGGCTGTGATAGAGAACATTCTGTGTCAGTAGAAACGATCTCTAAGTCCTGTTGTCATTCCCAAGGTCCTCATGCATTTGAGTTTGGCACAAGGTTGCAGCATTTTCCCTGGATTAGATGCAGATGTGTTCCACATGTGGATGTTCCTCACAGCCCTCCCCAGCTGCTTATTGCTCCTGATCCTTTATGAAAAGGCAATTAGTGCCCTGAGGACAACTCCTGTTGGTTACAGCTCAGAAACACAACAGTATCCACTATTCCAAGACTTACCTGATATCTATTCACACACTCAAAACAATAGAAGGCATCTATGATATACAAAACCAGAAAAATTTGTGCTTTCTGATGTTTACAATTCCAGAACAAACCAAGGGTACATTCTAAGTTACATTCAGCAAACCTGTGGGTTACGTGCAGGCCCACACAACTTCTTCACAAATATTAACCCCCAAGGTTGGAAAGCTATCAAGGTGCCATCAAGGCAAGCAGGCTCCTGAAGATGCCAGTGGAGCACAGGCTTAGTCCCACATCCCAGCACTTGAGTTCCTCACTCCTTTTGTTTCCTTATCTCCAACTTGTCAGCCATGCAGTGGCCCTGCAGTGTCCTATGCTGATGAAGGGTACACAATGCCACAGAGAGTTCCTAGAGTTTTCTCTTTCCTATTTTACTGTCTGTGTTTTTCTCTCACTGTTCATTTATTCCATGATTCATGCTATCTTCAGGTTTAAATAGTCATAGAGAGCAGAAGGCCTTTATCTTACACCATGTCACGGAGCACATTAAACACACAACAGCACCCAACACCAAAAAAAAGACAGATGCATTCTAATCTTCCAATCTAATCACACTTAAACAGCAAAACTACAACTTCTCATGAAATCCAACAGCACAATCTCTCCATTTTACACACAAAATGTAACTGAATTCCGGGGCAGTACTCTGCACTTCCAATTTTGAAGCTCGAGACCCAAAATAATTTTGCTCCAAAATCTCTGTGTAAAAAGTCTTTCTGTTCTGCCAGTGCAAACAGCCTCTCAGCAGCAAACTTCTTTATATTAATCCTTTTAGAAAAGGAGATTTAACTGCTACCTTCTTGTGCCAGTAACTTCAGTTATGTGGTTGTTGTATGGAGACTACACATGATGCAGCTCTGCTTGCCACAAACCTTGTGTTGTGCCTTTATCCTACAGACTGCTCCCTCAGACACAAACTGGAACAGGCTGTAGAACACATAGAATAGAATCTATTCCATCTGTATTGATAAAATGCTATCCTAGTTTAAGAATAGGAGCTAAGTGCAGGCAAGTCAGAACGGGACTCTAATGATGAGAAGGGAAGCAACCACCTGAACAAAACCTACTCAGGACCTGCTGAGTGCTCACACCATTGAGTCCTGTTTCCTAATGATTAATGAGCAGCAGTTATGCCAAACTGTCCAGAAGTCCACAGCACTTTTGGAGGCTCCTTCATTGTGAACCTACCCCTGCATGGACAGGCTTCAGCTCAGTTCCCAGTTCAAGTGATAAAAGCTTTCCAATACCTCAGTAAGACAGCTCAACTTAGGTCTCAAAACCCCCTTTGCTGTGCTTTAGGTCACATTTCATATATTATACTGCCAGTTTCCAACAGCTGGAGTATGCTTTTGGCAATTTGGTCAATGGGGAGGTGATATCATGTTTAAGACAACTGGTTCTGTTCCATCCTTTTTCCCCTTTTAGAGCGTATTGCAAAAATATGACAAAAATTTACGGCTGTAACTTGAAAGCAGGTGGCTGATCATTATGTGAAGCAGGTCTTGAAAGTAATTCAGTTGAAGTCCCACACTATCCAAAAATATCAAACATCCCATTTGTTCCACAAAAGAAAAGCATTTTTAATTTTAACAGTACCAATCAAATTACATCCTTCGTGGATTTACTTTATGTTCACACCTCAAATTAGCCAGAAATACTTTTTTTTTTAATAAAATCACCATTATGCAAATACAAGATGCCACTCTGTCGTATCCTTGCATTGACTTCAACAAATCCTCAAAGGTACATCATTATTATTTCAAGCATGTTTTGAAGATTTCTCACTTTCTGAACTTGTTCCTTACCAGATAAATAGGAAAAAATAGTCTCGGGAACATGATGAAATGAAGTTTAGCAAAAAACCTCATAATAACAACATCATTCATTAATAGCTCCAGGTTAAAAATATTCTAAGACCTAATATTTATTATTTTTGCCACTTGAAACTGCTGAGAGGCAATTAAATCCTAAGTTATTTCTTGTCTCTTCAGCAAACAATGAGCCCTGATTTCTGCTGATCCCACAAGACACATCATACATGTGGACAATTAGGAGTGTCATTAATTACTCTGCTGCTGGCAGACACTGGTTAGTTGTCTAGAAGTGGAGATATTTTTCTGAGCTGCAAATATCCCTTCACATTTTGGAGCAGTCCCTTGGGCCTTTAATGACACATATTTAGTATTACAGGAAATTCAATTGTCATAGTCAGGCTGCTCTATTCAAAATTGTTCACAGACAACAACCACTATTCATCTGGTGAAGGAAATACAAAAAGGACCAAGAGGACAGTCCTTTGACATATTACCTGCTACAGGGAGTGCCACAAAAGGAAATTAAGTCTCTTAAAAAGAGAAGAAAAAGATCATCTGGTGAAAAGTGCAGCTCATATGCCTAACAAATGAGAAATTGAATAGACAAAATGTAGCCTGTGCTGTCATTGACTTTTCTACAAGAATGAACATGGCAGTGTGCATGTTGTCAAATTTCCTCTGACATGGCTCAGGATCAAAAAGGAAAAAACTCATTCTGACAGAAGAAAAATCCTGTGTGTAATGTAGGGGTCTGGTTCACAGGGCAAAGCCACTCAAGGCAAACTAACACCACTAATAACTACTGTCAGGGTTATTTACATGCTGAAATTGGCTTATTTTGTTCCAAAAAGCTTTTATCAAAAGCTAAATTTCATCATAAAACCAGGAGAAAATGACCAGCTCATGTCTGGTGGCACAGAGGTGGCCAAGTCTCACCAGTTTACTCACACTGATGTTCTGTCTGAGCTGCAGGGAGAGCAGCTTTAGCAAGGAATTCCTCCTGAGCCCATGTCAATGTAAACAGCACAAAAAACTGCACTCTGAAAACACATTTAGAATGGAGCTAATCAGAACCTCAACCATTACTCTCTGCTGTCATTAAAATAAGACAGGCCAAACAGCAAACCATCTTTTGCACAACCAGTTGCTTAAAGAAGACATAAATTACAGAGCATATGCTGCTTTTCAAACAGCAACCCAGCACTTCAATGCAGCTGCTCTTCCATCTTACAGCAAAACAGAAGGGCAATTATTTCCAGTGACACAGGCCCACCATCTGAAGTTATTGGATATACTTTGGCTTCCATTTCTCTGAAAACAGATTAGTTTGTATAAATACCATTTTGATTTTTATGCTTTTTATCATCCCAGACTGATTTGGTGCTTTCTGGACCACAAAGAAAAGAAAAATGCCTTTTTCTCATTTATCATCACACCAAAAACTTACAATATCATAAGTCTGGCCTGAAGCCCTCACACCTTGGAATTAGAGCCTGGAGGATAAAGACCAACTAGCAGGAAATAGTAACCACGATGGTCAGGGAAGCTCCATTTTTACACAGAGCCCTTGTCAGCAGCACCTGGGAGAAAAGGAAATCTATTCCTCAGCCTTTTCCTGGCCATGATAAAGCCAAATGTATAAGGTAGCCCACACAGTGGCATAGTCTGTTGGCAAGTCAAAGATTTATCTCAGGACCTTCAATGGCATCTGTGTCAGAGCCTAAAGCCTTCAGGGCAAAGATAAAATGGGCACTGGCATTTGTATATGGCCTCATTTTTATATATTGATTCATATTTAAATCAACCTTCTTTGATGAAATTTATTGTTCATGTGAAGCATGACACAGCCTCAAAAGGAGCCAGCGTTTCATATATTCCAAATTACTTTTAAGCTTGCATAAAAATTGATAAAAATTGAATACACAGTCTTAAAATAACTTCTATAATTACACTGTCTCAAACCTAAAGGTAAATAAGTTGGATTCCTCCCTGCCTCATCCCTGTATTTTTAAACATCCTTCCCTAAACAGGATCAGGTGATAGCACCCAAATTTCATAGAAGTGTAAACCACAGTTGTTTCACTCCTGCTGGAGATCACTTAATTTAGATTTTTAACTACAAGTAAATCCAGGCCAGTTTGCTAGGTCTGAATTTTCATATTACATTTCAGAAACAAATATTTCAGCATTTATCTCCAACTGCTTGTCAATCACGCTCAGAGCTAAGCTATGTCAGTCATACAAGCTCACAATTTCTGATAACCAACCCTGAGAATTTAATGTCTCTTTCTCTCTCTCTCTCTCCATAGCACTTCTCCACTTGCACTGAAAAAGCAGTCCTGTGTAAAATAATGGTCCAAGTGGAAAAGATATTTCTTATTCTTCCCCTTCATGACACTGCTCCTTTCACATGAGGAATTAGAGGTTTGGTATCTGTCTCTATTCTCTTTGGAAATAGCCCTTCCATAGTAAAAGAGCCAGAACAGAGGGTCTCAGTTGGCTGATATATGTCACTGTCCTGCATCCCTCTGCTGATTAATAGACTTTCATGACTCTTTGAGACCTGCACAGCAGTTGAGGGAAAAAAAAAACCCTTCAAATTCCAAACAAAGACCAAAAATATGGGAAGTTTCTAGGGAAAGCAAGATGCTAAATAAGAGAGGAGACTGGTATAAATTAAACACTTATTCGTTCTGCTTAATGAAATTTAAAAGAAACACTATTCCTTCACATATAAAAGATTTCAGAAATTCCTAAAAATTGGTCAGACTTGGTAAGATTAATTTTATTTTCACTGATGTTTCACTGATGCTTAGTGTGTTTAGGAGGAGATTTAACCTGTAGCCTAACCTAGATCAGCATCAGATTTCAGAAAGCCGCTCCATAAACATATTAAAGAGTTTTGATCTGATCTAAATGAGAAATAAGTAAAAATCGATGTAATTTAAGGTAATATAAAAGCAAGTGGAGAAATATGATCAATGAGATGACAATCCCCAGAAAAACACCAGTGATTTATAGGGATACACAATTACAGAGAAGTTGAGCAGCAGTTATCTTCCTTTGAGTATAAAAACAGCCTCCCTGTCTGCCCAAGCCCAGTACCCTGACTGGGTTCTTGTAAAACTTTCTGCACAAGGAGGGTTTAAGGCTGAACCCTAAATGTACTAACTTGTAGGTATTTAATGTTACACAGCATTTTGATTTGGTGTGATACATTAACACACTGAAAGCACAATAAAAGCACAACAAAAATTGTGCCAAACAGTTCAATCAATATAAATCAATTGTTGTTACCAGCCTTTGTATGCTGATCAGCACGACACTGGATTTTTCCTTTGCCAGTTACTTCGTTTTCATTCAGAGTTATTGAGCTGAGCCAAGTATAGACTGCCTCCATGCTGACCTGGGTGGCTCTTTCAATTCACCTGGGCAAACACATTTGTATCATCAGCTGAGCCATTCAAAGGATACAGCTGGTTAATCTAAAACAAAGGTCACCTTCCAGTTCCCTTTCTTTTGAGCTAAGTTCAGTGTGGGTTGGGTTTTTTACTGGGTGGTGACTTGGTTTGGAGTTTTTCTGTCTGGGGGTTTTGGTTTGGGGTGGGTTTTTGGCACTTTTGTGAGGGTGGTTTGGGTTTTTTCTGGAACAGCTCTGGTCAGTCACACTTTTCCTCACTGAGCACATTGCACTTGCACATCTCTGAGCCTTCTTGCACTGCAGGGGATTATTGAGTGGTCACTGTGCTGCCTCTGCACCCCTTAACCTTGGTTCTTCTCACTTCCTCCTTCCTCTGCCCCATCATCCCCTTCCCTCCATCCACATCCTCCTTTCTCACTGACCTTTCCACCTAAACCTCCTGCAGAGCAGAAGAGAGCCCGGCCCCACATGGCCTGCACAGTCCTCAGCCAGGCACTGCTCAGCTGCTGGCAGATACACCAGAAACACTTGAAAACCCTCTCAAATATCCAGGAAAACACAGCCAACCTTATAAGCAGCTAGCCCAGGGTGGACCCAGGACCAGCAGGGGGTGAAAAGTACCAAGTGTGAACTGTGGTTCTCAATCCCCAGAATCACCACAGCCCACCTACATCTCAACCAGCCTTTCACACATTGTGATGTGCTCCCAAACTTCAATTTTCTCCCTGTCAGCACGTCATCACACATTTAGGCTTCGGCTGGTCCAATCTTGGCCTAAAGACACTGCAATTCTTTAAAAATTATGCCAGCAGATAGGCTACCTGTCTGCCCATATCCTGATTTTAAGACATCTGCAAAATAGTCAGATAGCAACGTATTACAGAAGTTAAATCTTTCACTAAATAACTGCAATAGCATCATGCCTCTGATCAGTCACATCACAATGAGCTGTGTTTTCATGGCAAAAATTAAACAGCGTTCTAGCTAACTCATTTTAAAATGACATTTAAAATGAAAAGAAGGAATAAGAGCACTCCAAGGCAGTTCAAGAATTGTACTTCAGATAATCCGTAGCTAGGCTGCCACATACAGCAAAATCAGTCAGGTAAATTTTCCCCAGATTTAGGCCAATGATATTTGTCTGACATTTCTGCTCAGGACACACACAGTGGACAATCTATGCGTCAATTTGCCCGTGAGACACTCGGAAATCTTTAATCTCATTTTTTAAGAATTAAATACCAAGTTAAACTCATGGCAAGTCCTTTAAAACACAGAGCTACAGAATCATTCTGATGCTGAGAAGATGGGAGCTTCCTTGCAAGGAAGCTGAATTTGTTACTCACTACCCATTAGGAGAAGAATGAAAACATTACTAAGATTGCTACCTGAGCTTCACACTTGAAAAATGTTTGTCCCCCTGAAAACCTGGTGGATTATTTCAAGTGCTGGCTCCTTGTGATCCAAGTGCCAAAGCTGCACGGTGGTAGTCACTGAATGCACAGAATTTTTGCTTTCCAAGAGTTATTTACCTTGTTGTTTAGGAAACAGAAATCATATCCCACAAAACTAACCTTTATTATCTCCCTCTGACAATGTTTGCCAGCACAGCCAACAGCTTTTATAACAACTTTCACCTCTGTGCTGCATTTATCCCATGTAGCACCTCACAGCCTCTGGTCTTAGAGCTGCACAAGCTCCTTGAAGTTGTTGCACTTCTCTTACAGAATTTTTGTTCTTTTGTATTTTTGTACATGACTTTGATGTCTTTTCCTCATTACTACCACACTGCTGTTTTTGCAGCTTTTTATTAAAAGATTAACTCCTTACTAAAAAGTTACCTGGACACCATATGAGTATATTAAAAGTGCAGAGGTTCCAGCCCATTTAGTGGGACTAAAAATATCTGAACTAAACCTAAATTCCTTGAGCTTGAACTAAAATATTCTCTTCCAAAACACCTGTCAGGTGAATTTCATGGAAATCACAATAATATCCTTAAAAGAAAATAAATTCTCCACGAGAACTTCTTTACAGAAGTAACATTTTTAGTGAGCCCAAATAACCAGAATGCATTAAGAAATTCCACCAATATGCTATAAATCATTAAGACCATCACAACCATTTTAAAATTCTTTTTGCAAGATGTAGAACAGCAACTATTCAGAAAATTTCTGAATCATATCAAATCAAAAGAGAACCAGTAACAAATTCAGTGCATGTTAATGGATATTGGGAGAAGCCAGCAAGCTTGAAGAATAAAAACAGAAAATAAAAATTTGAAGTGGTCTTACCACAGAAATGCTTTTTCCAGTTTCTTAAATTCAAAGTTCATTCCTTCAACCTAAAGTATGCCATATTCGTTTTTCCTGTTTTACTGCATATATTATCACATCATGCCACGATCTAGTTCTGTTCACTTTTGAGAATGCCACTTATTTAAAGACAGCTTTGCAAGAGTTACTGTGTTTATACTGCTCAATGTATACTCTATATAAACATTGCCACCTCCTACAGCAGATGGAAAGTGCAGTTCTTAAATTATAGATTGATAAGAGGCTGCTCCTTTGGGTTTATCTGAAAGAGCCAGTGAGAAAGATATGGATTAAAATTCAGCTGAAATTACATAAAAATAACTTACTCAGGGACAGATTGGATATTTGGTGACATCAGCATTCCAGGATTTGATCTAGACTATGCTGAATTTGTAACTTAGACTTGGGCTATAAGAAATAACTGGGGGGGTTGAATCTCTTCCCATTTTCCACTGTGTCTTCACAGGGCAGACAGGAACTCCACAAAAATAGCCATTTTCTACAAAATGTAGAAACTCTTACAAAAGGTAACTCTTGCATAGTACCCCTTTAAACTGCTCACAGTGTGTGTGGATAAATATACAGCAAAGTGCACCAGTGGAAATTCAATCTAGCCAATTAGACAGAATAAGGCAGAATAAAACAAGAGATAATGAGTATGCCCTATCTACGGTGCTCATGAAGTATTAGGAAGTTGCACACAAAGTAAGATCAAATGAAACCACACCTACAGCATTTTAATTTGAAGTCAGCAAACTGGAGTTTGCTGGCTTTTCATCAGGAAGAAAATAATTTATATTTCCACCTGGTAAAGGTCAAAATTTTAATTCAAATTTGAGAACCATTAGTTTTGAAATACTGAAACTTCCAGTCAGAACAAAACCCATGGCTTTTAATTCACCATTCCTTAAATAGCTAGGCACACTGCACATAAAACTTGAATGAATAAGAGGCTGCAGAACTGATCCAGTGCTTATGAAGCATTGACAATGCCAGGGTGGGAGTTTTTTGCCTCCTGGATCGAGACAGATAAAAGCTCCAAAATATCTGCCCTGTGGAAACAAAACAGTAACAGGGTCAGAAAGCAGAAGGATCTGAAAAGGGCTTGTGGTTTCCATTATGGAAATCTAAATGTGCACATGGAGCAGTTCTCCAGAGATTGTTGCTGCACCCCTCAGGCAAGATCTGTCACAACTCTGGGCCAGGGGTAGGTGGAAGCAAACTGGGAAGAAGTACACACACAGACTCAGTTCCTGTTTGTTAATTTAACAACTCCACTAATTCTCTCCTGCACCTGTAGGAGCTGTATTATTCATTAATTTACCGCAGGTATCACCAGTTGGCACAGCTATGAAAAGCCCTTGGGCATTGAGCTGAAAACATGAGCACTTGGGAAAGATTCAGCCAGGAAATAACCCTGATATTTCTACTTCAAGCAGCAAATGAAGCTTTTTGTATCTCATTTCAAGACCATGGTTGCCAAGCCAAAATCCAGGAAACCACCACCACTTTTGTGAACTAGCTCTGTTATAAATAATGACATCACCAACAAATGTGAGCATAATTCACCTCCTAAGGCAACATATTCCCTCATTTTGGATGTGAGCATCACAGCAAGAAGGGGACAGTGCCATTCTGTAGCACTTACAGTACTGCAGACAGCTTTTCTAATTTTGCTTTTCTTTTGGGAAATTTTCTGGAAGAGTACAGACTGGTGCTTTTTCCACACACTGATGCCACTGAGATGCAAATGGACCATTGGAAAAATAGTTACATACACAGATGAATTCTCAGGCTTTTGTATTCTTCGTGGGAAATGACTCCTTCACAATCATTTTCTTGGCACAAATAGTCATGTAATATAGAAATGAGCAAATCTCTTTTCAGCTCAACAAATCTCCATGCAAATCAATTTTTCTCATTTCAGAAAAATCCTCCATGTTTTAATATTACGTGCCAGAGCAACATGACAACTGCCTACTTTTAACTAACACATAATTTGACTCTTTGGCTTTCCTTTGGAAAGGTTCAGAAAGTTTCCCCTTGTCAAGCTGGTTGGAAGGGGAGGGAAGTCTGAGAAAATAACTTAGCTATAGGAATGTCCCAGAATATTGCCATCAATGGATTAAAATCTATCTGCATGTGTTAGGGGGATGAGAAAAATGTTGCACACTGTTCACTTAATTTAAACTTAGACTGACAGTGATGAAAATAGAATTTTTCACATTGTTATCCAGACAGTTCTATTTCTTAAGTTTATACTGATAGAATAGTTCCAGTTGGATAAAATAAAACCAAAAGGAAAGAAAGATTGCACTATAGCTGCCAGAAGTTGGCTTTCAACTTATTTTGCTGGGGTTACAATATTCTCAGTAGGTGACAGCTGGAGACGAAAGGTAGAAACAAGTCACACAGTCAGTCTTGGTTTCTTGAAAGATAAAAATAAATCCTGGATTACTTTTTCCTAAATAAAGACAGCAGCAAGAAAAACAATCCCAATGTCTTAGAAAGTCCTGTGATCTTTGAGTCAGTGTCATGTGGTATTACACTCTAGGCTTTACAATGAACTGGTGTGAATTAGTAGTTTAAAGAAATATGTGTAATTAAGCAGTAAATTATTCATACAGCCATGAACAGCTGCTCTGTAGGATTCAAGACATGATCCATGTTATTTATAGAATTATTATGCCTAGTCCTGTTTCAACAACTGGTAAACATTTCAAGTGAAATGATTATTAGAAAGCCAAAAGAAAAAAAAGGCAATGTAGGAAACCCAGCCTGAGCCTCTCTCAAAATAGGACTGGCTCATTCACCTACATTCTTGCAAATATTACCAAGAGTTTGCTGTTTTAATTTTGGACAACAGCTATAAAGATATTGCTAAATAAGAATGAGGTTTTTTTAACTTCTAGTTCAGAACAGAGGTAAAAAAAAAAAAAGCAGGAGTAATTCACCTCATGAGCAGCATTAAAATCAGGACACAAAAAAGCTTTTGATGAATGAAGTTTGCAATACCTTTAGCAGCTGTATTTTGCCTTCATTCTAGAAAGGTGACTTTCTCAGAGACAAATTAATAACATAACACTTGATATCTCTATCTTCCAATCTGAAGACAGGAAAGCTTGCAAGCTATCCTCTCTTACTCAGGTTTTCTCCATTTTGAGTAAGTGTTCATAGCTGAAACACAATTTTGTGTGTTTCAAAATATTATCTAAATTATTTACTTTGTGATATTGGCCAAACTAATTTCTAGATCTTCCCTCACACATATTAGCCTTTATATTACAAAAATGTCATCTGGCTTTGAATGGCATTCAGTTTTTAATATGGCAATGGATACCTAGTCGACTGCTTTTCATAGCAAGAAAGTAATTTTTTTTAAATTAAATAGTCCAAAGGTATTTCTAGAAAAAGTTATTATTTCCTTTTTTAATATCTTTTGGGTTTTTTTAACGAATATGTGAACTGTGAGACATTAATCAAAACCAAGGTTCTGTCATAGAGGATATTCTGATAATGTAACACTGCATGGAGGGGAAAAAGTGAAAGGAGTCACAGCAATTCTCTTTTACAATTGTTTTCAAAGTGGTTATTGAGTAATGTGATACTTTGAAATAGTAGCAAATGATGACAAATTGTTAACACCATGAAATTTTCCTAAGGACCTTAGTACCTTTACAATAATATTTTTACAATAACTGCTTGAGATGTGACTGTATAAAGCTGATGTTTATTCTTGCAGAACTGTCCCAAATGTCACTATGAAAATGTTCATGTTAAGTAAACTAGAATAATTTAAACGTATCAGAGCTCACTGCTGTACCCCTTGGAGTTCTCAGACCACATGCCATAAATAGAAACAGAACCCTGGGTAATCCTTTACATAACACACCTATTTATTTGTCCTAAGCTTGTTTGTTGTTCTGCTACATCTTACACCAAATTCATCTTTTCTTTCCACTGCTATGAGGATAGTATATACAAACCAACATATTTTGTATCACTTTTGGATTTCACTGCACTCAAAGCACAAGGAATAAGTCCAGAATTTGTATGAGGGTTCTTCTGAGCAACAGTGACCCTGCTTTACCTTGCCTATGAAAAACAAGTTGCTACAGGATTAGTTCACAGTTTTGGCCAGAGCATCCTGGCAGCAGCTAATGCTGCACGGGCAACATCAGTGCTAAAACTTAACGGTTTCAAAAATACCAGAAAAATCTTAAAACCATTAAGATGATGACTACTCACATTTATGAAGATGAATATCTGACAGGACTTAGATACCTTTAAGTCCCTGGCTACTTTAATACTGAGCTCATTGCTGTGGCATTTTAAGGCCTGTAAAACGACTTCTAAAAATGAAAGGATCATGGCACAGTACTCAAAGAGCTTTGATTCAAAGGGTTTGTTTCGAGAAAAGCGTGAGCAACACAGCAGGTAAATTACAGTACAAAATCAGCCCGGGATGTCAAGTGAATTTCACAGTAATGAACAGAATTAGGCATGCTGGCAGATGGAAGCAAGAAAGATATGCATCAGTACGTTAATTGTGCGAGTCTGTCAATGACTTCATCAAGTTTAATCTGTTTAATTGCCACTCGCTGTAGCCTCTGTGACAAGACCACCCCATCTGTCTGGATTTATCAGACACATCCTCTCCTTCCTCAGTGGGTGCAGCTCGATCAGACAAGCAGCAACCGGCATGGAGAGCTTCGGGTTATTTAAGCAACAGATTCCAAGAAAAGAGGTAAGTAATTTTCGAGGAGGCAAACAAAAAACACTGACTGAGCTTTGAATGTGCACAGAAGTGCAGGAAAGCCAAATTACCAGGTAGAGCTGTAATGAACACACAGCAAAACAACTGAGCAATTAGACTACATCATTGTACTGAGTCTGGCTGGGACAAAGCTAACAGTGTTCATAGCAGCCTGCAGGATGCTGTGCTTTGGGTTTAGGTTTAACCTGTGTTAATACACACCAGTGTCCTGGCTATTGCTCAGCAGCACAGCAGGAAGGGGGTTTGAGCTTAGGTTGCTCCCTTCCACTCTGTCCCCAGTGAAGAAGTCAGAAAAGAGCACAACCAGGAGAGCTGACCTGAACCAACCAAAGGGGTATCCCATACCACATCTCATTGTGCTCAGCAATTGCAGTTCAGGGAAAGGAAAGAGAGAGGAACATTTGTGGTTTTGGCACTTTTCTTCCCAAGCAGCCACTATATGTGACAAGGCACAACTTTCCTGCCACTATCTGGACACCTCACCTGCTGATGGGAAACAATGAATGAACTCCTTGCTTCCATTGGCTTGCACACAGCTTTGTTTCAGTTATTAAACTCTCTTTACCTTGACCCACAAGCTTCCCTCTCCTAATTTTCTAGTTGTCTTCCCTATCCTGCTGTGGGGAATGAGCAAGCTACTGGGTGAGAGCTTGGCTGTTAGCTGGGGTCAACCCACTGCACTAATTTAGTAATAAAAATAGAAATAGCGTGAGTTCCACTATCAAGGGATTGGCACCTTCTGGCTGCAGTGCCCACTAAATCCCTAAATTTTTTTTCCTTCTAAATTCTCATTTAGATAAGCAGAAAGCAGCAATGCCAATGCAAGTAGGTATAGCCTGTAATTATAAATACTATGAGAGGATACAGGGTCTTCACAAACAACACTGGTTTAAAGCACTGGTTTAAAAGCATTTGTATTCAGAAGGATGCAGGTCCACACTGTCACAACATTTATAACACTTAGATTGGGAAAGAGCTCATATTTCTACTAGAAAAAGCCTTAGAACAGGAACCAACAGAAGGCTCTGGTTGCAGATTCTCAGGATCAAAACTGAGATCAGTTCCAAAACCTAAACATTTCTAACCTAGAGAGGCACAGGAGTGCTACCACCAAGCCCGTGCCTGGGTGTCCCTGTAGCTGTGTGTCCTGCCTGCCAGGTTTTTCCATCATCATGTGCCCATTTACAGAGCTACAAGACAAGGTTTGCAAGTCTGTGTGGCTTATCAGAAGAGATGGATCACAAAAATTCATCTTCTATGTGGTGGATAGAGAAGGGCTCAGTCCCTCAGGATCTTCTGTGTAATTCCATGCAACTGCAAAGAGGTGATGTGCCAGGGTTTTTTTCCTCGGCCTTGGAAATAGTTGAACGAGCAGCTTTATGAAGTAGGAAGCTAATCAAATACACATTTGTAATAGGAGAAAGGATTACAGAAAGTCTAGATATGAATAAAACTCAGCTGCAAGTAACCACGCTAATTAATCCAACAGGCGACAGCCCTGAGTGAAAAATATTGCATTTTCTCAACCAAACCAGCAGTATGATGGGATTCACACAGAACTGAGAACTTCTTCCTCTTTCCCTAGGGTGTGGAGGCAAGCAGCCCCCTTCCCATGTGCACCATCACCTACATGAGCAGCCCCAACACCAGTCCAGCCCCTTACCCTCCCAGGGGGCTTCCAGACATTCCCCCTGGAGCACGATTCCTTGTTGTGGCTGCACAGGATCTGCAGGGAACCCATTTCCCTCCCTGGCTACAGTCTTGCCCACCCACATCTGAGTGGGCTGGCCCTGCTTTTGGTCCCCACAGAAAGCATTGTCACCCACAGCTTGTGCCTGACCTGGGACAGCTCCCCTAAAAAAGGCTGGAACTGAGAACAAGATCAAGGCCACCTGCTGCCTCTTGGGGAGCACAGTCCAGCACCTGTGGTGACCAGGGCATCCATCCATACATCCTTTCAGCAGGAGGCTCCCAGGTCTGGAGAGCTTGCACAAGCCAGCATAATAATGAAAAACTGTTCTGAGTTCCCAGTGCGAGAATTATTTTGGTCAGCTTAAGGTATCTGTGTAAAAATGGTTTCCTTAAGGACAAGGGCACAAGGATCACAAGCCCCAAACCTGGCTGTTCTGAAGAAGTGGTATAAAACCAGAAGTACTCTCCACCACTCTACATTACTGCCTGAGTCATCATGAAAAACCTAAATGAATTTAATCCATAGCTATTTTAACAAAACATAGCTAAAATCTTCACCTATTCTGTCTTCATTCACAACAGCAGCCCATCAAAGAGGCAAAAGGATTTGTGATCTTACCAGAAATGACAGCAACTTTTCAACCAGATGTCCATCACATCTTGCAGGAAATTAATCAAAACAACCATTATTGGCATTAACATCTTATTAATGATCAATAATCAAGGAGTCATTTTCAGCATACATATGTTCAGTCTCCATAACTTTCTCTTTTCATGTTGTTCAATATGTTTAAGAACAAATCCATTTTCACCAACCCAATTATGTCACATTTCCTAGTGGCTGCACTGAACTAGAAACAGGAGTCATAGAAAAGCATAAGGGCGACAAGAGCTTACTACCAGTGAAATCAGCACCTTATTTTTCCTCTTGCGGTAACCAAGATTTCAGTGGAACACCTAGAAACCTCAGAGGAAGCTACATTAAGAAATTAACTTTGAAGTCTTTGCTCAACTTGATGCCTAAAGAGAATGAAAGGTTAACAGCTGTCTCACTGATAGGTGACTAAAAACTACTGTAATTAGAGTGGCTGAGCAGCAGGTAAGATTCTTTTTCTGTATGAAACATTTGCTGCTTTGTTGGCAACATTTTCACACAAGTTATTCCCTTCCACACAAAATTATTTCCTTACATTTTCATCAACAATTTTGTTCATGAAAAGCAGTATCTCTTGTCTTAAATCAATTAAGAATAAATCTCTTTACTTTCATTAATCCCCTGGCATATCCATTTTACTTAGGAATTGTTAAAATCTCTCCCTCCTCAGATATTATCCTACCAGCCACAAATTCATCACATACCACTTATAATAACAGACTTCTCACTAGGTTCAAAGTATTTTCTTCAGTACCCAGTAAATGGACAAGAAAATAAAACAGGATAAAAGACACATTTCTGAAATAACCTGTAAAGTCCCTCCCTCTCTTCCATGAATACCCATTTTGCTTGATTCGCTGAATTCCATGGCAAAAAGATAGGTGTGAAAGAGCTCTGCTGGATTTTTAAAATTACTTTTGGCTAAAGCAAACACATTCCTTGCATGCAGTAAAAAACACAGAGCAGCCCCATTCCTGGCGTGAGCCAACATGACACACTGCAAAGATGTCTCAAGTGAGGCAGAAAATGAAGAGCTGAAAATTGTTCCACATTTTCTAAGTTCACTGCGAAGTTTTAGTCCCCGTTTTTTACATTTTTACTATGAACACCACAAATATCAACAAATTTCTGCCTGTACTTTTATGAAAATGCAAAACTACTTCTCATTTCGTTCCTTGATATACGCTGCTTCATTTTCTGAAGAAAGATACTGCTACATTCACAACGAGTAACCTAAACTGGTTAGGAAGGATCACACCAAATGCTGATGTCTAAATCTGCAAGAGTCACCTTTGGTTCTCTTTCCAGTCAGTGGAGAAAAAAGGGGCATTCACAGGGCACGAGTCATCTCATCCCAGCATCCACCAGGTCAGACAAAACATGACCTAAAAGCATCCATGTCTTTTCCCTGACTGTGAAGTGTCTCAGCTGGCTGGAGCTCAAATGAAGACATCAGTGCTGTGCAAACATAATGGTGGATGATGTGAATCCTGCCCGCCGTGACCAGAGCACAGCACAAGGTGTGACTGTCACCTTGTCACCCCGGCGTTCTTTACACAAAGCTCTCCCTGCACTACTCATCTTGTGGTCCACATCTCTCAGTCCAGGGGATTAACACCACGTGAATAATAGGTGTGTCTGTTTGGCAGCCAGACTGAGAGGATGAAAAAGAAAAATTACCTTTAGGTTCTTCCAACAAATGTTAAACACCTACTGGGAAAAAACTCCGTGTACTAGCAAAGGGGAAAATCTTGTGCTGGATCCTACTCTTCAGAAGCACTTCTGTATAAATGGTTGGAATAATAGAAAGGGAAAAGAGAATGAGAAAAGAGCATGTCTCCACCATTACAGGAGCTGGGGAGTCTCTTTGCTGGCCACAACTACCTCTGCCCAATAACTTTTGTTCTTAAGTATGTTATCACAGAGGCCTTATCACCATTTCTGATTCCACCTTGGGGCCAGCTGGCTTTGGCTCTGCTGGGCATGGAGCAAGTTTCTGGCAGCTTCTCACAGAAGCCACCCCTGTAACCCCCCCACTACCAACACCTGGCCATGCAAACCCAACACATTGTGGAATTCAGAGGCACCTACAGATGCTCTAAATAATGTTAACTGTTTAAATTGAGCATTTTGAACCCCCTGCTTTCTTCCCTGTATGTAGAAGATCACGAGCACACACCACAGTCAGACCACCTCCACCTGAAGCTATAGGAAGGTAGATCTTTCTCTTCAAACATTGGAGTCCACTGTCAGATTGACTCAAAAAACATTCACAGCAGCCAGGACTGAGCAGGGCTGCTCATATTACAGCTTTCTTTAAACATAACCTACTCACACTTCCACAATAGCCAAACATCTTAAAAATTCCCCTAACAAACCAGGAAAGAGGAAAACCACAAAGCTCTCTCAAAGATGTTTCTGAAGAATGAATGTCAGCACTGGGTGCTGCAGTCTCATTTTCCAAGTCTCCAAGATCCAGAGAGTTGATGGTAACTATTTTTACCAAAAGTTGTTTAAAATGCTGAAGGAAAATGTCCTTTGTCTGCAAATCACACCTCTACTACTCTGCAAGTATAATGGTATAGATCCTGCTCTGTACAGCAAGTCATGATGAAATCAAAGCTGTGCAAGTTTCCTCTCCCCTCCATCAACTTCTCCTGACTAGATTCAGCAACAAAGAAAGTTTCCTCAGCTCTAGCTTAAATTAAGAAATCACAAACCCAGTAATTTCAGATAGTTGAAAGCTAATTAGTCCTGCTTGATGTTCAGCTGCAAGATTTTGTAGTGTGGGAGTACTGTGCCAGCTTATGTGATTAAATATCTGGCTTTAAAATATTTCAGAGTGGACTGAGGGGATTGTAACATCAACTACTTTGTTAATATCTCACAGGCAGGATTATAAACTTCTGTCAGAGGGTGCAATGCTGCAGCCTTGCAGGAAGTTGCTGGAAGTCCTGTAATGAGGAACAATTTGTTCTTACACCATAAATCATCCATGAAGCTTCACAGCTCCTAAGCATCCAAAACTGCAGCTTGATTGCAGGGATGGGAGAGTACATGGATACACAGTTTTGGATTAAAAGAAACAAAACACCCCAAAACAACACAGCAGCACCAAAAAATTATGTTTGGCTTACTAGCCATGAAAATAGAAGCACCAGAAAATGGGTGGTAATTGCAAAATGCTAGCTGCTCAGCTGAGTAAATAGATCACAGATGTAACAAAAGCACTTGGGATGTCCTGTCACTGCAAAAAAGAAGCAAAAGGGCATGTACCCATCTGCCTGCCTACTTCTAGATCAACAACCAAAATTGAGATGAGATGATGGAGATGGAGCATTTGGACAGAACAAGGTGCCTTTGGGTCTATGCTGTGTGCCTCCCAGCTTCTGAGAAGACTTTTGAAGGAGCTTTCAAAGCCTTTTTTGAAACATGTCCCCTCATTTCTGGTTATTGCAAAGTTGTATAAGCCATTTGAAACAGAAAGCAATTACAAATTGCAGTAATTTTGTCTGCAAGAGACTATATTCTTTTCATGTCAGTGAAAGACTTTGTGGATGGGAATGCTGATAGTAAAGTTGATATTATCCTATAAATTTCCCACTGTATAAAGCTACAGAAATCGACTTGTTTCAGAGTCTTACCCTCTTGTTGTAGCAACTACCTAAAGTTTTTAAAGAAAGGGAGGTGATTTGTAGCTAACAATTTCCACACAGCAGAATGGAAGTGACAGGAGAAATGCCTACAGGATACCTATTTAAAGGAGTTTTACAAAACTTGTCTTTCATCACATTAAGACAGCACTTGCAGAAGTATTACCCCTCTTCATTTTCCCACAATATTACCTTGTTACAAATTCCGACAAGTAGTCATGTTGTAAAACTTCCCTCAGTCAAGGGGAGGGGGGGGAAGACAGAAGCAAAATACTCGGAGCCATTAAAACTTTCATACCTCGGAGGCTAATTTTAATCCCTGACTCCAAAAATTGTAAGGTAAGAGTTTCAACAAGTAGAGGTTTTGCTGGTGCTGTAAGTGCTGCAGAACGAGAGCTTCCTTTCACAGCCACATCCTGTCTAAAAAATTGCTGTAGCACAAAGGGCAGAATGGTGGCAGGCACAAAACCAAGTTCGCCCTGCAACAGTGCTGCCTCTTCAGGAAACAAAGTTAAAACCCCTTTGATGGTGAGCAAGAGTTCTACTGTACGTCAGAAATAGGCTAAAAAACCCAAAAGGCTGGAACTGTGGTGTACAGCAAAATAAAGAGCTGAAAAGGCGGGGAGCTGCAGCAGCTGGGCAAGGCTGAGTGCAGTGCCCTTCCTCGCAGGAGGGCACAGGAGCAGAGGGCACTGGGACCCAGAGCAGAATGGAGGGACTGAGGTAGCAGGACAGAGGGGAGGATGGTGACAAGGCTACCAGGAGTTGTGATTACTGAAATTACAGTAATTAAAACTGAGGAATTCCAGAACTCAGCACTTGACTCGTCACACTTTCTTGCACAGCTTCAATTCTGCTGCACATCCCTACCTGTCCAGCTGAAAGAACAGCAATGATTCGTTTTACCCGGGTGTTGTGTGGATAAATGTGTTTATCAAGAGGTGCAGATTCTACCACCAAGGCAGCAGCCGTGCTGGAACAAGCCTGTGCTTCTCCCCTCAGCATTCACTGCAGCTCAGGGCTTTTACACTGCACCATTCCTCCCTTACCAGCAAATACTGCTCAGCCTCACTGGCAAGGTGCGTGTCCTCCCTAATTAGTGGAGGAACTGCTCGCTCCATGAAAGCCTTTGGTTGCTGAGGGACAGCTTCATTCATTCACACTGAAGATGACCTGACACTGGGATCAGAGGAATTTCTGTTCAGCCTTTGCAGTTTTTGCACGGATGAGCCACTGGATGGAATGAGGCTGCTGAGGGATGAAGCAGTCATAGCAAAACCCTTTTGTGCAGAAACTCTGCAGCAGCTGCAGCTACAGGTTCCCTTTAAGCTTTGAACTTGATGTTTGCTTTAGAGATGCACGGTTCTCAGTGTTTTAGGGACAGAAAGATCAGGTTTGGGGGCTTTTCTTCAAGCTTTTCAAATTAGTGGAGCTTTTCTTATTCTGATATTTCTACCTCTCCATTCCCCTTATGTAAAATGGGAGGGCATCACTTCACCTTGAAAATAGCTACATTGGCGGTAGCAAAGCTTGTAAGATACCACAAATGAAAGCATTACCAAAAACGATTGTTATAACAAGTATTTTCTATTCAGAGCAGCATTTGAATAATCTATGTGAACAACACAGAGGGCCACCTTAAAGCATAAAATCTAAAGCTAACATCAACTTGCTTTTAATGCCATCCATCTTACAAATTTCATGAGTCATAAATCCATAGAAGAAATATATGACCTCATAATTAAGAGCAATTGTAAAGTACATTCACACATGAGGGAGCTTATATAGGGTAGTTTTTAAAGAGCAAGACGAAATAAAAATTTATTCCATTAAGAAACTGGGAAAAGGTTTGGGAGCAGTTGCTTAAAATAAGTAAGAGTTAAGATATTACTAGAGTAGCAGAAGATATAAAAAAGCAAGTATTCTCTAGAAGTGGAGTTGTTTTACCGTGGTGTTGAAATCTAGAAAAAGGCCTTTCCCCTTTCTTATCATCTCTATTGAAGACAAGATCCCAGGCTAAGTCTATCACTCCAGTAAACCATCATAGCTTCTCCTACACTGTGCACTTAATCCCTTAGTTTCAGCAGTGTGTTTTCACATAGGTTTCACAGAATGGGTCAGGCTGGGACGGACCACAGGGGCTCATCTGCTCCAACCTCCCTGCTCAAGCAGGGTCAGCCCAGAGCACACGGCACAGGATTGTGCCCAGATGGTTCTGGAATATCTCCCGTGAGGAAAACTCCACAGCCTTTCTTCGATCAATCTGTTCCAGTGCTCAGACAATGCACATTAAAAAAGTTCTTCATGTTAAGGAGCACACGTTTCTGCCCATTGCCTCTTGTCCTATTAGCTTTAACTTTGTTTCCATGCCATCTCATTAGTCACTTTGGAAATCTCAGATACAAACCAGATGTTTGACTCTCCTAAATTTCTAGAGGAAGCACAATCCCCACACAGCTGCCATCCATGTGCTGCCCATAATATGGCTAAAAATATTTTGTTTCAACTTCCACTTTCAAAACATGCTAATGACATAATGAAGTTAGAGAGAAGGGAGAAAAATACTTCAATGCATGATATTTTACACATGAGAGAGGCTAAGGAAATACCACAATACAGGGACTGCTGCAAGTATTTCAGTGAGCTGAATTACACAGGTATTGCAGAGCAGGGATGCAGCCATTTGAAATCCTTTGATGCAGTAATCCCTAGTTCCAAAGCCAAATGGTCATAACCACATTGGCAACCATAGGTGAAAAATTTAATTTTAAATATAAGGAAATATTTAAAAATCCTCATCAAAACTAAACACAGTGCTAAAACAGATAAGCAATTATGATGTCAACTTTTTACTTTCTCTTCAAAGTACGGATGACATTTATTCTTCCTCAGTATTTGCTTTTCATTGCCCATGGCTTAGAATTACATTAATTAAAACTATAAGCCACCCTCTTTTATGAGCAGGAGGATGCAGAGTTGCTAGGAAACAAAGTTGTGATCCCAATGTAAACTTTCCTGACAGCTAGAGGAAATACTTCATTAGAAATCCAACAGGGGCATTTAGGGAACAGAATAAAAGAGACAATGGAAGTGGGAGTCTTTTCCTTATTTAGTTCCTCTAAATTAATAGGACACTTTGTGTAGGCAAATTCCTTCATCTTATGCTAAAAAACCTATCTTTGAGGAAACAACCTATTGAGAAATATTGAACAGAAAAGAGCTTCCTCCCTGACTTTCCTCTCCAATCAACTGAAAGCCACTTAACACCCCACACAAAGTCATAACTGCAATATTTGCAAATTAATAGCAAGTCTCTAGCTGGAAATTTAGGAGATTATCAGCTGAAAGGAGTTGAAGAGCTTCAGAACCATGGGATGGTGTGAGCAGACTTAGAAATGGCACTTCTCACAAATGTATGAGGCAACCAGAAGGATGGATTAATATGGTATTAAGGACTTATAGGAGCTCATCTTTAACATTATACCCTTTAATCAGTGTTGTTTGGTTTGAATTAACACAGAAAGGTGCAGACACATATCAAAGACCCCTTTATTCAGGAAATGGTGTTATGACAACCTGAGAGTTCAGGAGCCATGCTACACAAACAGAAACTCTATCTATATAGACACTCATAAATATGTTTACATGTATGTATGTGGATCTGATTCTAAACCAATGATACTGTGTGGAAGTTTTCATATCCACAGAAAATTTTCCCTGCAATTGGTCTGCCTCTAAAGAGATCAGGTGGTTCTTTTTGCATTGAAATGACTTTTGCTCATTTTGCCAAGTGAAGCAAACAAAGACCACATACTGGGAGCAAAGCATGTGGGACAGAGAATATGTGCTCTCAAATCCAACCTGGGACACCTAAGGGTTAATTGTAATTCAATCCTTATCAGGCCTCTGTAACCACTGAACTCCTTCACCTCAGGAGTAGGTGTTCACTTGAGGTTTACTGACACACCAGTGCAAAAAACCCATCCTCCCTACTTCCTATCTTACAGTTGGCTGCATATTTGGGTTTTTCCTACACCCACAGAGGAAGGAAGTCCTCCTAGAGACAAGAACAATCATTCCCACCTCATCATCAGTCCATCTGTGAAAGATCTGGTTTCTAATCTCAAAGCTGCTGCTGCTGCAGAAGACGACCACAGCAGGCTGAAGGCATCCAAGAGATTTTGATTTCTGTATTCTTGTCCCTGTAGGAGGCACAGCTCCCTTGACATGCCACTTTCCCCTCCTGCAGCTTGGAGTTTCAATTAAAGAAAGCCTCACAGGCAGGCAAGGAAACTGAAACTTAGTCTAGGCTAAGTCTGGGTACCTTCCCAAGGGTGTCCAAGAGCAGCTTGGCACCCAAGCCCAGCCCAGTGCCCTCCTGCACCATGGGAATTCCAGAAGGATGCAGCTCAGCCATGTCAGAGGCAGTGAAGGGAGAGGTGTTGCCCTCCTTCCAGATTCTCTCCAGCAGCAGCCCTGTCAGCCCTTCTGTTTTCATCAGGCCGGCAATCTGACCACCAAATATCATCGGAAATCAACAGGATTTTCAGAGTGATAAACAACCAAAAGGCAACGTAGAGATTGTTCCTTTATCATCCATTTCACCCATAAGGGTCACAATTAAGGCCCCCGAGGGTGGACCATGAGAGTCTGGCAGAACACACAGCACACCAGCAATGGGGACAGCGAGCACAGCTGGGTGAGGACATCACCCCCCCGAGCAGGCTGCATGGACACTGTGCTCACTGCAGAATAGACAGATTCTTAGGAATATCTAAGAAAAGCATGCCATTCAGTGTTGGCCTCAGTGCCTTTCTCCACAACACACCTCATTTAACTCAGTGCAATGTGACACGGAGAACAAAGTGCCCAGCACTGCCCACGTCCACTGTGACTTGGTTAAAGCCTGGGTTAGCGAAGCAGAGTGGGTGAAGAATAACAACTCAGACACAAAGGCTGCATCTGGATTCCTTCCAAGGTCTGTCCTAAAGCAACTTTCATATTTACAGACGTTTACAGGAAATCTCTAGTCTGGGCTCCAAATATTTTCAATAACAAAAATGTATTACTCTAGAAGCTTTACAGGAAAGAGCTAGTTAGCACTAAGTCTAAAAGTGCTGTTTCTGCATACAATCTTTGCCTTGCTTTTGTTCTCAGATCACCACTGCTATAACAACTCCATTAGCATTCTTTACAAAACCTGCTAACAATTCAGTCAGTGTCTACGTACACTTTGCAGTACTCATCTGACAAAAAGCTGAAATCTCAGACATCACTATAATAAACATTCATCTTAGAGGACAGGATGTTTTCTCAATACCTTGTTGCACATTATTGACTGCACAGAAATCCAGCACTGCCAAATAAAATCTGTCATTTGAGAGGCTACAGCATGCTTTGCAGAAGGGGCTTGGCAAACTCCCCTTTGTTCCACAAGCAAATTCCCAAGCTCTTGAAGTTTGTCAGCTTCAAGCTGATGTACAGGTCCCCTCACAGCTGATGCATCAGATGAGGTAGAGTGATCAGGTTAAATTTTAAATTTAAAAGCCAACTTAAATGAAGTTTGATGATGACAGATCAAGGACTTTTATTTGGAGCAATATATGCAGAATATATCTGGGGTAGGTCTGCAGAGCTTGAACTCACAAAACATCACGTCTAAAACCTAGCACTGAAATAAATCAAAAGCTGAATGGAGTATTCTTGCACATGCACAATTTTTTTAAAAATCACTTTTTCATTGTTTTATATTTGGATGATTTTTAAAGACAGACAGCACTAGCAAGCAGGTGAACAGAGTCAAAGAAGAAAGTTGAAATTAGACTCTCTCTGCATTTGAACAGTGGCTCTCCATTTATCAAGGCAAGTGTGGGTTGTTCAGTCTTTCAACAGCAGGAAAGCAACAGTTTGTATCTGCAGGGATTTACATGTCAGGTACGTCTGCAAGGAATCACAGGCCTGACATGGAGGCAGAGGATTCACCTTCCCCACTCCCATCCATCCCACTGGGAGGCCTGCAACTCCCCAGGACTGCTTCCCTGGAGTGAAAACTGTGCTGAGTCCAGCATCCCCTAAAGACACCTGCTGCTAAAATCTGGGGCAAGGCAACAACTCAAAGGCCATGGAACCAACATCCAAGCATTGCTGCTGTTCCTCCTGATTCAGGGCATGCAGCCACTGTTTCATTTTAGCACATTTAGCTCTCTGCTCTTCCAATAAATGTAAAAAATCCTCTTAATTGCTACTTGCTGATCAAGATGTTCTGTGAAAACCACTTAATGTCTTAAAATTAAGAAAAAAAAGTTGCTAAAAAGAAGCTGTGCTCTAATAAAATGGAAAAAGTGGAACAGGAGGATTTTTGCTGTACTAAGTAAGTCCTCTGCTAACCTGTGATTTGAACATGAACATGAACAGTGGAAGCAAGATTTCAATTGATTATCTCTTGTGCAGGGAACTAAATTGATGGCCTCTTCTTCAAACATCACTGTTTGGGCTCCAAATACTAAGTCATTCCTCAGAGCAATAGAAAAATCCCTACTGAGAGGGAAAGATTTTGGAAGAAATTACCTTTTATTTAGTTCTGAATCATTGTCTGTAGCCAAGTAAAATCAGGGCAAAGATATTTGCAGGTGTCCAGTCAGGCAGTGTAACTTACTATTTATTTTGAATAAGATCCCAGGAGCTATTCTGGGATATTCACACAGGGGAAACTGAAAAGCACTCTTTTCAGCACTTTATTTTAACGTGAATCCAATCTAGCTTGCTAGTCCACGTATGGCAGGGCTGTTTTGCTCATAATTCAACAGACCTTCCAGAGAAACTGCCTGCAGGATTTCAACTAACAAAGCTTCATTCTAGAGTTATAAACAGTTTCTGGATGGCTGAAGAGAGCACGAATCAAGGGCACGCCTCTGACAGAAACCTCCAGGTCACATCAATTTCTGTGGGCCACTTAGATTTGCTTCAGGCTTAAGGTATAAAAAATGTCAGCTTTTCCCTTCTCTACATGCACACTCCAACCCTCCAAGACTAAATAACTTATCAATTTTCAGGGCTACATTAACTGCTGATTAGTTGGGTGCTAAGTTAATTAAGCTTGTCTCCTTTTCATTATCAAATATGGCCCAGTACTCCATTCGCTCATTAAGCAGAATGCCACGGTCATTAGAGGTGTTCTGAGTGCAGTTTTCCAAAGAGGGAGATAAACAACCTTGTATCTTTGCTAAATGTGTATCCATTTTGTATATAAATTCACAAAACCCCCAAACTGGGACATGAGGTGACAGCTATCTCAGGTGGGAGGGCAGGGGTGGACACTGTCCTGCTTTCAGGTGGGGTAGAGCTCATTTCTTCTCAGTAGCTGGGTACAGCTCTGTGTTTTGGATTCAGAGTGGTGTTCATAACACTTTGATGTTTTGGGGTTTTGCTAAGTTATGTTTATCCTAAGTCAAGGACAATTTCTTTTCCCTTGCCTCATGCTTTGCCACTGAGGAGGTGCACGAAAGAAAACTGGGAGGGAGCACAGCCAGGACAGGTGACCCAAAGGTCAAAGGAATATTCCACACCACAGAACATCAAGCCCAGTATATAAACTGGGGGGAGTTACCAGAAGGGTGGCCAGTGTGGGGTCAGGAAGGGGCTTCTGGCATCACCACAAGGTGAGCAGTTACACTGTGCCTCACTTTTTTTTATTCCCCCTCTTTCTTCCTTCTTTGTCCCCCAGATCGATTACAGCAGTCGAGAATTTTAAAGTCACCCAGTAAAAAAGCTTTACCAAGAAGAGTCCAGCAGGACAGGGAGAGTAAAGAGGATGAAGAAGCAGAACCATCAAAAGGGTGACTTTTCGGGCCATCATCAAGGTCGTCAGCAGATCCAGAAGAAGAGACAGAACAGATAACCATGACTTGATCCCTATCCCTGAAAGAACTGCAGGAGGCATGAAAAGATTTCAGCTTCTGTCCATGTAAGCTGAGACAATGGAGCCACAAGTGTGGAATTAGAGGGTCAAGGAAGCCAGCTGGGATTACTTGCCAAGGAACCAGGCACTGACAAAACGATGGGGAGAAAACCACAAGTTCTTTACCTCTGGATGTGACTCATATCAAGTGTGAGGGTAAGGTGGCCTAATAAAGATGATATTCCCTATCACTCAGGCAAATGGACTGCAACCGAGAAAGGTATTTAATACCTGAGGGAATCAGCCATGGGAGAAATTATGTATTTTGGAACCAGGACTTCCTCCACAGTCAGCCTTTTATATATGATGAAATTTGAAAGCATCTCTTTCTGTCCTTTCCCATGCTCCATACTGAAAATAAATCCATCTGGATGGATCAAAAGAAGTCTAAGTGAAATTAAGTTTTCTGTAACGCAAACAACGAATGTGAGCCTTGGGTAAAAGAAAAGGGTATCAGAGAGGTTTGATACAAGCTGGGGTCCACCATGAGTTCAAATGGCAGAGGAAGCAAGGAAGTATTTGGAAGACAAAAAAGATCTGTGAGCAAGATGCTATTTTTTAACTTCTGTCTGCATCTTCATTATCTGTAAAGTAATAAAATCATGAAAGTTCATGGACTTGTGAAACTATGGCTAGCAGGGATTCCAGATACTGACATGGGTCTCTAGCTAAGAATTCTGCTACTTGCCAAGGCTGATGTTGAAGGAAACCTTTCACTCAGCTATTTAAAGGCATATTAAATAAATAACAGAATAAAACAAGTAGCATTGGCTGAAGGTTGAAAACAATTCAGAAATACAGTGTGAGAGCAAATCCAAGCTATTTGTGCAGCTGCAGCATTCCCATAGTGGAACAATAGAATTGTCTGTAATTTCCTTGTTGCATTTCTATATTATGCAACCAAAACTAACTGTTTACATGTAAAGAAAAAAGATTCTCTTTCAAATATATGGAAGCTGGATGAGAGAAAGCTAAGTTACCACCTGATAGTTTTCAGACATGACCTATATTTCAGCAATACATGGACACACTTTTCAGTGTAATTTCAGTTAAAAGCTTTACCAAGACAAAAGCAAATTGAAAATTGATTCAAGACCTTCTCTGCACTTGCATTCATTTTTCTTATTGTCAGAGCCAGTCTATTCATATAATGGTGATATGCACAGTATTTAACCTGAATTTTAGGCCACCAAAGATTATAGTTTTAGGTTACAAGCTTACAGAAATGCCCTGTGTGGTTGCAGTTGCAGCTATTACATTTTTGTGATTTATCGGTACAGTCTCTCCTCAGGAATTACAGAGGCAAAGTGACACCCAGTTTGTGATTTCTGTAATTTTTTTTTCTTTTGTTATCTCACTGTAAAACACATCTCTCCTATAAAAGGGCACCAGAAATAATTTTAAAAAAATTTAAGAGACACAAATTCAGGGTTGGGCTTGAGATGCATTGCATATGAAGAACAGGTTCACACTAGCATTGGGCTGAGCTGTAACTCTCTGTTCCTGTGTGCTCTGTGAAGCACACAGAGGGCAATACCCCAGGAGTACAATTCTCTCCATGAACCACTCAGAGAGCTATAGCTCCTCATTCCAACATCTAATCCAGTTAAAGGTGGACTCTGAGGCATTCATGCCATCCAAGTGATAAAACGAAGTCATTTACATTTGTGTGCTGTTCACCTGATGTGCACCTAGGAGGCTTGAAGAGCAAAACCCAGGGCTGCCACAAACAGAAGGAATGTTAATTGAGGTCAGCAAGACAGGCATTTGCTTGCTGCAAGGCTGCCTTCCACTCCAGGAGACAGGGACATCCTATTGTTCAGCTCAGAAAATCCTTATCTCCTGCCTTCTAGTTAAATGCTTCTCCACACACCTCTTCCCATAAGCAAGCAGTCTGCCTTCTTTTGCTTTTTCAACATTTGTGGAAAGGCGGCTGCTGGAGGTCTAAGGCTATTTTGACTTATCTTGTTATGCTTAGGAAAGTTTTGGCACAAGCTGTACTCCCCAAATACCAGATTTATCTGACTTTGAACATAACTAACAGGAACAGCAGTTCCTACCTGACACCTCCATCATACCTCACCTGTCAGCTTAGATGACACTAACATTTATTTCTTTCAGGCCTCAAGGTACATCTCAATACCACAGAATAGAAAGAAAAAAATTGAATAAGGTAACTTGGATTATATTTTCATTTAATTCTCACAGCGCTTGCAGCATTTCACCCTGCTTTCATACCTTTGTTGAAACATGCACCGGAAAATGCAGGAAAACATGGACAAAAATCCCCTCTAATTAAGCAGAAAACAAAAATCTGATGTTTATGCCTTGTGATTCAGATAGAAAGATGTGTCATTTCCCCATGTGCTGAACTAGCAGGACAACAGTAGGTACAGATTAAAGCCCAACCTGTATAGTTTCACCTAAAGATAGAGCAAGACAGATTGGATTGCACCGACTGTCTACGTGAAGGAAAAAATTCTGGTAATAAAGGGCTTTAAATCTACCTTCCAAATTCCATATTACATGAAGGTACTTATTTTGGAAAGCAAAGAAAATTAATGAGCAAGATGTCTGGCTTAAGGACAGAGCTTTCACTCTGTAACAATTTTAAGCGAAACCATCCTGCAGAAGGCATCCACCCTAAATGAAAAGAGATTTGTTTTCTAATAGATCATAAAGCTGACTCAAAACAAGTCACAAACCTATAGTTGTATTTTTTAAAAAAGTTTTAAAGCTGAAGGTGAATAGCAAAGGTTTGGCAGGCTCGATGCTGAAATAGATAAGGATCCAGAATGGATCGGGGGCTGGAATTGGGAATCGGGAAAAATACGGACTGGATTTCAGCTGGAATACGGAATGGGGGAAAAACCCGGACTGGATTTCAACTGGAATACGGAATGGGGGAAAAACCCGGACTGGATTCCAACTGGAATACGGAATGGGGAAAAACCCGGACTGGATTTCAGCTGGAATACGGAATGGGGGAAAACCCCGACTGGATCTCACTGAGCTACAGAACGGGGGAAAATTCTGCCACTGAATTTAATTCAGTTTTCTTACTTTAAGTGTTCACCTTTTCAAGGGCAAAGACTTAAGGAAATATAAGAGGATGAGGGCTGGGCTACAGAATGACAAAAAGCCCAGACTGGATCTTCAACTTGCATGATGGATTTGATATTGCAGGGATTCAGGAAACAAGATGAGGTTTGTTTAAGCGAACAAAAAGAAAATATGGGGAGCTGTAAATTTAGGGGATTCCAGCACATGTCCTGAAGATACAGTCACAGTCATTCCCAGGAATGTCTGAGCATGGCGAGAAGGAAAAAGCAGCACCACATGGACATTAATTAACTTCCAGTTTCACTGTCTCAGGAACAAGGACAGCAGTGTGTGCCTCAGTCTAAGGATGAGCAACAATAAAATGAATGGCCATTTGGGGACTGCAAATATATTTGAGTTACATTTTTGTCTCAGACACGATACTGAGGGTTGTCATTGTCCAGTTTTATTGTGGGGAAGAGTCCCTCCTTCAACACACTGCACTACCAGAGAAATAAAATCCAAACAAGTAAAATCTTCAGGTCAAGGAAAGGAAGATGGGCAATGCCCTTTTCCACATGCACACTCCACTGGGAGCCCAGCAGCAAAGCTTGTAATTCAGAATAAACCAGGGGTTTTCAGCCCACCCACAGCTCCCTGTAAATAAAGGGATGTGACCAGGCATCGTCTCAAGGTCAGCTTTTTCTATTGTTGAGCATGGCTCACAACACAAGCGAGTTTCTCTCTGTATTTATTGCCTCTTATGTAAAATCTTCCTCTGCTCCTGGTTCACAGTCCCAGGATATCCTGGCAAGGAAACACACACACGAGGCTGCACTTGGAGATCATTTAAATAAAAGAGAATTATAATGAAGAGTGGAGGAAGGGGGAAGAGGAATTTTCAGAATGTTTAGTTTAAACATACGTATGGTTAAAGCCTCCCACTGAGTTAAGTTCAGTTTTCTTGCTTCAGCATTCACCTTTTCAATGACATAAAGACTTAAGGAAATATCAGGGGCAGCCAGTGAGCCCTTTAAATGATACTGAATCAGGAAACATGACCACAATGTGAACCACTTGAACACAGACATCCATCTTGGGCAATTTTTACTTAGCTGAAGCAAACGCTCCATAAACCTGTTCTCTGAACACAGAGTACAGTCATCAAACATTTTCTTGTGAGGATAAAAGGGGAAGATGCCTCTCTAACAGTTTTTTCTTGCTTCTCCTTCTACCAATAGTTGAATTTTTTTTAAGAGAAAAGTTCCAAAAGTGTCTTTTCAGAGATGTTGCATCTATCTCACACCTCAAATTTTATTTGCAATGAGATTTTCATATCAATATCAACGAGAAAACCCTCAGAGCACTCCTATATGAAATTTAAGCTTCATATTCCTATATGAATTTAACAATATTGCAGAGCAACCTCCAGAGCAGCAATTACTCGGCAATTTTAACCTAGAAAAGAAAAATCACTCTACCAAATAGCCTCTGTCCCAAATACAATCCCAATATAAGCTGAGGAGTGGTATTTTCAGCAGGTGTATGCCTCTTCTGCATGCCATGCACAGAGCAGGCTAAAATAGCCCAGAAAGAATGGAAGGTGGAGAAAATGCCCTCTGAAGACCTGTGCAAAATCAAAAATTCAATGCAGTCTCCATAAGAAAAGGATCAGTGACTTCAGAGAACTAAAATATTTTCTTCCACCCCTCCTGTATCTTCCAGCAGGTTGCCACTGAAGCTCAGAAAGCCACTGGCTGTGCTGAATGTCTCCTTTTGATAGAGCTGGAAGGGTCTTGGTAAAGAAGACACCATCTTTAATCTGATTTTGAAAAAAAAAAATACAGAGACTTCCCTCCAAAGGAGCAGAAGTGCTGCTGAAAAACATTGCTTTGTACCATTCACTGACAGTCTATGAAACTTGACTTCTGATATTTCTATCTTGCATGAACCAAAAGAGGATTTCCCTGGCATTAGAAGTGTGAAATGGCATCTGAAGAGAAAATAGTGCTTTTACCAATCAGTGACATTTCCCTTTCTCCCCAATGTATCAACCTAACCTGAACTGATGTTTTCTAAAATATCAACTATATGCTTTCATAATAGTTAAATGCCTTGGGGTTTAACTTGTGCTCGTGAAATAAAATTGGCTCAAGGATGGTAAATTAAACTGGGCATGCAATATTTGAACAGGAAATCAGAGTGTATAGCTGTATTTTTTCCTAAAACCCAGCAATTAGATAAATGCAGACCTTTCTGTCTCTCTTTAGTAAACTTAGAGCCTCTGTTCCTAGGAAATATGACAGCCAGGACAGTTTCAGATCAGAATACATATCTGCTCTCACCATTACACTCCCTCCTGTCTGTGACACCTTGGATAATGCAACAGCCCACACAAATGCATTTCCCAAGCAAAGTTACATTAAGGGTATTTTTTTTAGAGTTGAATGCAAATCATTGGTTGAACCCAGCACCTATACATTTCTAAGCATTTGCTGATAAAAATATACACAAAGGCTCAATACAGAGGCAGGGAGATGTGATACAACGTAAAAAGAAAATTCATAAGAATGAAAAATAATTTTGTGCTCAAGGACAAAGCTTGCCCTGGTGAATTGTTTTGGGCATATGAAGTCTCTCAACCTGAAACATGATCAAATCCAGCTGACTTGATGCCACAAAATGCAAGTTCAGCGGGCAGGTCACTCCTTTGACCCCAGCACTCAAACTTGTTTTAACAGCTATGAAGTTCAGACTGTCAGGTAAAAGCAAAACTTCAGTTATGGAGAAAAAAGATGCATAAATTATTTACCCTGATTGTGATATTTCCACCCTAAACCAAAAAACAACAGAACTTTTACTAGGAAATCATCCAGAATAAACCAAAGCTCTACAGGTTAGTTTAAAGTAACAATCCTTAACAAAAGAACTTACTCTCTATGAACAGGTCAGCCTAAAAATTACCCAAAATTACTGTAAGCATATTTTTAAATTAAAAATTTAATAGAAAGGACACAATATAGGAAGTTTCTTGAATCAGAAAACTTATCAGTTTTCTAGGGGATGATGAAACAAAACTCAAAGATTAATCTTCTGCAGTTGAAAATTAGGCCTGAATGTATCAATGCTTTCATGTTGCTGAAAAGAGATTCTTTAAATTTTCATTGATTTTTGACACCTTATAGAAGTGTTAATGATGCTAACATGAGCAAAATTATTCAGTGGCTATGGCAAGTAAAATTCACTATGGAGAAAAATAAGGAACTACTTTATTCCCTGATCTTTGACTTCACACCCATAATTTGCATAAAACACTGCTAAATACTCCATCTGGGAAGGACACACAATGTGAAGGAAGAGAGATTGAAGATACATCAACCACTTGTGTGTGGTGAGGGCCACCTGCAGAAACAGGGCTGAGAACTTGCTGAGCTTCATGCTGCAGAAAGTGATGTACCCTCTGTCAATGTCCCATAAGTTACAGGGAAGTTAATAACTTATTTTCCCTTTGGAAATGGAAATTTTTTTCCATTTTCCTGTGGTCCAGGAGCTTTCACAATTGGCTTCCCTTCCCTCAAGGCAGGCTTTTCTTCTGCTGGTGGGAGTCATACGTGTAACTAGAATTGTTTGCAGCCATGCCAGGCACATTTCCAAGCAGCTGCAAAGTTAACTTTAGAGAGGACATCTTAGTGTCCCCTGCTTTTTTTCTGTCATAAAGATATTGCAGGAAAGCTGCCAACCCCTTCACCAGAACAACGCACTTCCAAAATATAGAAACCCTCCTATCTGTATATTTTTTTGCACTGTACACAGTTTTATTAGAGATTCTGTGCCACAGAACAACATTAAATCAGGATTTTCAGAATATTCAACACCCTGAAGGTACAGCTTTTTCCACCACAGAATGACAGCTTCAGCTTCACTTATGGCATCTGTAATGAGACAAAACCAACATAGAACACTAACACAAAGCATTTTGCGCAAAAGTTTTGTGCAACTTTCCCTTGAACTTAGCAGAAAGGAAAAGCTTGGGGGTTGCCCACATCTGCTCCTAAAATGATGATCTTTAAAGACCTTCTAAAAAGAGCAGGGTGATAAACACAGCTGTTATTTGAGCATTCAGCAGAGGGACTCTATGAGTGAGCATAGCCCAGGGGTTACATACCCCAAAAGACAGTAGTGATAGGGTCACACTATGAATTTTGACAGTTCCTCCCCTCTCCTGGACTGCCCTGTCACATGTAAAGAAGTCTCACTTCTAAAAATCTACAGTATCACACCAGGAGAACACAGGGAGAAGTAATTCATTGCTAGAAGAATAATTGCTTACTTGTGCAAGTGCACAAAGACAAGAAAGAACTGCACAATGTTTCAGGTAAATGATGACAGGATGCCAAAGAGTTCAATGAACAGTTTGTTCAAATGCTATAGCACAAAAAGAAAATCAAAAGTTTTTAAGTATCAGAAAAGCAAAACAGCATATTTCTTCCCCTTTGCCCAGCTTTCACTAAGAAGATAAAATTCAACTTACTGTTCCATCTTGCGCTGGCAGATTGAGGTAGTTTCTAGGTCAGATACTGAAACTGATGTTTCCAAAATAGCTACATGACCATTCTTCCAAGCACCCTCCAGCACATCTCAGTGCACAAACATGCAAACATTTGCTTAGGAGCAGGTACAAACCCAGTCCTATATCCAAGAGAAAAACAGTGGCAGTGAGGAAGAAGATTAGACAAAGCCTCTTGAAAAAGAGAAGGAAAATACAGATGTGGAATAAGACTGAAGGAGAAGGATAGGGGAGATCTCTGCAGGAAAACACAACGTGGTGGCAAAATGACCACCTGAGGAAGGGATGAGCAAGAAAACAGAATCGAAACTCGGCTGGCAGGCAAAGACTGGAGGATCCTACCTTGTCAGGAAACAGGGGACAGCATGGATCAGAAATAGGATGTGCTAGAATTGGAAGAGAAACCAGGGAAAAAGGCACTGCTATAGAACAAGTTAGGCAGGATGCACAGAATCCTGAGCATGAGGGGAAGAAGTGTCCACTGCCTCTTCCCTGCTCTCTGCCATTTTTCACTTCCCTCCCTTTCCTTCTTCTCCTACTGCTGCTTTTTTTTTTTTCTCTGAGCTACCTAAACCCAGCAGTTATACACACATCCACTCTGGGGTCCCCTAATTGAGCCTTGCTCAATTCTGCTTCTCACAATTCAGGTGAAAACCATGTCTTCACGTGTTTGAAGTGGTGTGTTTGAAGCTCAGCCATATAGAAATGCAGCTGTACAGCACAGTCTGTCCTGGCATGTGAAACTTGAGAAAAGGATAAGAAAAATAGCCCTCTATATTGTTCCTATTGTACCAAGACTTTCCCAAAGTCCCAGAGACCCCATGCTGAATCATTCCAAAACAGAGCACAATTGCTGGAGACAAGCCTCTTCATATGCATTGCCATATTATAGAGCATTCACCATCTCCAAACAGCTGTCCTAACACAAAGTCATTTGTCAGTCAGGTCTGCAACTCCCCAGACTCCTATAGAGAGCTTGGAGGAAAGTGTTCACAGTGTCCCATAAGTATTTTGCCCATCACTATTTTGATAATGATTTGTTACACATCTTGGTTTAGTTAAATTAGAGATGCTTTTATTGCTGTCATGAAAAAAAAAATACCACAGCCACTGAAGTCAGGAAAAGCTGAAGCAATGCCTTAAGAACCTGTAATTCTGCCAGTAGATAACAAGTAATTGAAGCAACAGAAACTATCTACAAACTTATTACAAATAGTCAGTTTACACTGAGAGTATTAAATCTGTACTTGATATTCTGGAAAGTATTTAGCACTTACTTGAAACTCAATTTTTGTAATGCTGTGGGTTGGAAGAGCCAGCAACTTGGTAATTCCATAGAGGTTAAATGGTTAACAGGCCTTCTCTCAACAGATCAATGCAATGATGAGATCTCAATATTAATTTTTTGTAATCATGAAGCAGTCACTCAGAGCTGGGGAACTGACTGCTATCAGCTCAGCTAAACAAGACAGTGTGAAATAGCACCTTTTAAGCTAGTTTTTACTTAAACAGAGGAGAATTACACACTAAATCAGGTCAAGTATAAGGGGTCCCTGTCCTCACTGCTTGCTGCCATTACAAGCAATTATTAATGATTAAAGAGTACCAAGCCAGGGCACGGCCATGCCCATTTTTCTACTGAGCAAGTACTGCTGCTGTTTGGTACAAAATCCTCCTGAAAAAGTGGTGTTGGCTTTTTGCATGGTATAATCCTTGACAGTCTCTCCCTCACCACCATGAATTCCTCCAGCTTTTCGTTTCCATCGCTTCCCACGGCAGGAGTCGCACAGCTCAGTGGGCACCGTCACGGTGCCACTCAAGCACCTCCTCTGTCTGCATTATTCTGAGAACTTGAGGGTTTTCAATGCTTCTCAAGAGTCAGACCATGCTTTCAGATGAAAGGCTTTTTCTAAAGTTCTCTTTTATACTGATGCTACAGTGAATTGACACAGCAAGAGCAGTATCTGTTCCACATTTCTTAAAGGCACAGGTGCTCTGCTGCAGCAATGGGTCTTACAAACACCTTCAAGGCACAAATTTCCACATGTCTCCTTTCTGACTTTCAGCCTTTATCTTCTGAGCATAACCTTCCCAACAACCTGAGCCCAAATCTTTTCACCTCAGGCAAGTGTGGATGCACGTGGCACAGCAAGGAATGACATTATTTATGCAGGAGCCACATCATACTCAATAGCAACACTTGCCACTCAGCAATACCAGGGAAAAGATTTCTGTAGCTGGAGCTCTTCTCCTCTAGATCCAGAGGAAACACTCTATCAGGTATTAATTTCCTTGGGCTTGGGGTATTGCTCTTTTCTTCCCAAGACGTTAAGTACTCACCAGTGACAACTATTCTGCTTTAGATGTAAAAAAACCAAACAAACAAAAAAAGTTTTTCTCTGTTTATTGAGGGAGAGATGGGGTGTTAAAATAAGAAAACAAATATTAGGTGATATTTGCATTCCTGTGAGGAGTCTTGGCATCTTAGTCAAGCACTGGAGCACTTTACAGGCGTAATACATCCATGGAATTAAAAAATTCTGTGAACCATCTACTACAGGCAACATAACTGAACTATTTCAACTCAGTAGAGCCAGAACATGTATAGTGTGTTCATTAGCTCAGAGTTATAGTACTCCTTATCCATTTTATGAAATAAATTACATAAGTAAATACTTTCCATGCTCCTCTGATACACCTCTACCATAACTTAGAAAAAGCTAAAAATACTAGTCTAGTGCAAATCTACTTTTGAACAGGTTAAAAAAGTTTCTGTAAATTTGAAAATGCAAAAGCCACGTATTTTACAGTGATCCTGCTTTCACTGGAGGAGGGTGTGAGGTAGAAACACCACTCTTGCTAGCAGGAGCTCTGCAGAGAACAGGAGAGGAGTGTTTGCCCAGAGGAGCTGGCTCAGCCCCCAGAGCTGACTTATGGCAATCACTCTTGCTGAGGAGAGTAAATGGCCGTGCCCCAGGAAGCTCACCCCATCCTTGCCTGCCCACCACTGCTCTCTAACCATCCTGAACACCTTCTGAGGGACAGCTCTCTACAATCCCTGCCCTTTTTTTCAAGGGATACCACGGCCCACAGTCCCTGCCCATCCCCACAGATGACAGCCAGTGACCCCCCTACCACCCATGGGAGCCAGCACCAGGATGCTTAAGGAGGGCTCCTCCACCACTCTAAAAGTACCATTTCATGGTCAGCCAGCCTCTCTCAGAGCAAACAAATGAGCTGATAAGCAAATTTAGCCCCATGGCTAAAGCCGACCCCTCTTAGCCAACTCTTGTTATCAGAGGGTCAGGCTCTTCTCAGCTTCCCAAAACAAACCTCATGAAGATGGTGCAACCCAGGCAGTGCTGAAATATCTTTCACAATGCTCTCCACTAAGCAGTAATAAAGCACAAGCAATTGTAAACAGATGCTCAGTCTTAAAGCAGCTTTCAGCAGCAGCATATAAACACAACTTATGCTAAAGAAATTTCTTCTTCTTAAATTTTGTTAACAACAGCTCATCCTGAGAAGCCAGTATGTTTAAGTAGCAGCATTACAGATTGCTATTGTGGCTTTATGGGTAGAAGTAGGTCAAATGGATTTATACAGCAGCCCTGACAACATAGTTGTTATTAATATAAGGGTAGTTCAGTTTATCACCAAACAATGTATTCTTATCTCATTTTCTCAGTACTCCAGAGCAAAGTCTGATGCAGATATTACGTACACATCAGAGCAGCAGACAGCTGTGTTATTATAAGCACTGCACCACCAAGAACACTGCTTCCTAAGCAGTTATGAATCATGAAATAAAACATTAAAAGTAATTTCTTTTGTGTGGACATAAAGAGAAGCTTTAATAGAATTAGATACTTCATTTGGCTGTTGTTATGCCACAGAAGTGTTCATGTGCTATTAAGTAATTTGGCTGATTAACTCTTTTGTATCCCAGGAAGAAAGCTGACAGAAACCCAAAGACAAATGCTATTACCATCTCATTAAACAGCATCAGAAACAAGGAAAACGTGCTTTGTTTTGCAGCAGTTGTGTAAACAAACATCATTCTTACCTACACAAAATATAAAAGCAAAACAACAGTTAAAAGTTCCTGTAATTACCATTGAAATATTCAGAGGTTTTTGGGAGGCCTTTTATTCTCTTCTATAAAATATTGACTTTTTTGTTTGAAGCTAATAAACTCCACCTGCCAAAAATCACTCATGTCATTCAAAAAAAAAATACAAACACAGTCAAAAAAAGTTATGTCTTCCCTAGCTTTAAACCAAGCTAAAGCCAATGAACCAAGTCAGCAATTCCTGAAGTACCTTGGGGCTAAGATTTCCCATAACTTCTCACATGTCTGTAGGAACATCCTTCATCTTGTAGCAACATGGACCAGGCTGAACAGCAATTCCTACAGGCACAACATTTGAAACCACTTATCTTCACATTTTTAATTAAGTCATTTCCAGTTTAGAAGGCAATTTAGAGCTGCCTGTTTTTCTGCACAAAAGCCTAATCTGCTTACAGCCTTATTAGCCAAATAAGGAACTTTTTCCCTGTTTAACACACAACTCAAAGTTACTAAATGCAAGCAACTTCCAGCCTGGTTTGAGCAGCTCCCTGTGTGCCCTCCAGGTGAGAAGACCCACGAAGCAGAAGGTGGCATTTCAGCCTGGAGGTGCAGCTTCCAGAGAAGCTGCAGATGACAGAGGCTGGAGGGTTTAACCAACAGAAGCACAGACAGCAGGTACACCTCAGACATTTCACAGAACCATTAGAGCCGTGCCAACCCCCAGTGCCCCGACCCACAGCGCTGCTGTGGCTCTCGCAGGAACACTCCCACGTCGCTGGTTCAAACTCCCCGCTGCCTTCTGTGGCCACATTTCCCCTCCAACTACACTCATTTGGTTGCCCAAGATCCTGACAGCTTCCTGTCACACTTCTGGAACAAAGTGACTGCCCATGTAGCTGAAAGGGCCTACTGCTGCCGATGTAAGGTAAGGGTTACTCTTACCATGAGAGCGTGGGGGAGAGAACAGTGCTAATATTTCTGTTGCCCAGCAATCCAACAATACACAACTTAATCCATTTTGGAGATTTCTTCAGTGGTTCTTTTAGTCATTTTGTCTCCAGGAGAATGCTCCCAGACTCTGCACACCTCCTCCTAGCAGAATCTTTCCATCCCACTAATTATTTCTGCTTCTTCCTCCTCCATCTCTACACGCTTGTCAGCAGCAGACTAAGAAAGCACACACAGGTTTCCAGGTGGCTGCACACCACACTGAGGGTGACTGTCATCATTTCCCTTGTTCTTTCCACAACCTGCTGGCAATTACGTTTCTTTATGGTGGCAAACCATTTGTTATTTGTGGACTGCAGTTAGCTCTGAAGCCAGTAAAAAAAGAATGTAAACAGCACACATTATTCCTTCTGTTGTACATTAACTTTCGTACACCAAGGATCAGTTTGACCCTCCGTGTTGTTTTATTTTGCCAGGTCCTTGCAAAGCTCCTTAGTGCAGCACATATCTATTAAGCAGCAAACAGGATGCCTCAGGGTTCAAGAACCCTAACTTGAACATGCACAGTCTGAAATTGGACCTGGTAGATTTCTGTGATGTGACTGAAACAGTAATTTTGCACCCACAGCTTCCCACCTTCCTTTAGGACTCACCCTCCATCCGTTTCCCTGGTATATTTGGCATGCTTTGGCACTTCTCAGAGGGTTGTGATGAGAAGGCAGGCACAAAGAAGACCCGAACAGCAGGACTCGGGTCTGCTGACAGCACCACGCTGCTGTGTGCAGCCCCTCCAGGCACAGGCGGGGGCACCCTTTAGCCTGAAGCATTCAAAGCTCCTCAGCTCAGTTTGAAGGCAGAAGGCATTGTTCATGCAGATCCCAGGATATTTATACCTCTCCCACAAAGCTCCAAGTCCCTCTTCTGATATTTACTACTGCACACTCAATGTCTGGATATGGTTCTGCTCCTCATATTACTAACTTCCAATACACCCAATGGCATCCAGCTGCACAAACAGGTAGGCAGTAGGTGGCTACACCACTGGAAGATCTCTGGTTGCCATTGAACATGAGTGAAGGTGGCCCACAACTGGGCATTTGTTGCTCTTTATAGTTATCTCAATGTTTCACCACCTGGCAGCTTGATCAGGAACACCACTGAGAAGCCCACCTGGCTAAATCTGAGATGGATCTCTCCAAGAAAATTCATTTCTCAGACTAGCATGTTTCACCTATCTGGCAATAACATTGTGTGAGCACATAACTGCACGAATTTATGTAAAAGAGCAACACAGTGAGGGTGTTGCAAGAAGAAAAATGAGAACTAAGGCAAAAAAACACTTCTACGAGATGACTCAGGAATTTAAACATTTGCATGAAAATGCTTGAAAAGGAATATAAAAAAGGCAAAAGGTGGAGGAGCCGTAAAATATTGTAGTTCCCAAAAAAGAAACAACCAGAAGTAACAGCCAGTAGAAAACAAGCAGACATAGAAATGAGTTTTATTCTACAGGCATTTTGTGTATCCCTTGCTTGCACAACTAGGAGGTTGCAGAAGCCAAATGTATTTCCAACTCTGCTGAAGGTAATTTGAAAACATAGGGTGAGGGTTGAGGGGAACATGGGGAGAAAGCTTCTTCTAAAAGGAAAAAAGCCTCCAAAGGCAATGAAAAAATCCAGGACAATTTCTTAAAATAGTTGAGGTTTAAAATGCCTCTGAAATAGAAAGATCCATAAAATGCTTGAAAAGTTTTTCAGCACCTTAATAGTGAAAAAGACTACAAGGCATCCTTTGAACATGACTGCCATGAGATGGGGAAGTCCCGGATTCTGAGCACTTCAGAACGAGAATTTTCAGGAAGCACACAAAAGCCTTGCTGTAATTGCAAGGCCCCACTAAAGCAAAACCTTACTTGGACTCCACATGTGCTGCAGAGAGAGTTGGCTTCTCCAGCTGGGTTAGTAAGAGCAGCATGCAAGGCTGGAGTTACCTTGCAAGAAGCTTGCCATCAGTCTGCCCAGTGTACCTACAGTCAATAAATCCTCAGGCAGCTCTGAGAGAGACTCTTTATAAACAGCACCAGGTTCAGAATTCACCCCACACCATTGCAAACTCCACCAGACTACCACTAAGGTGGGGATTTCTGCATTGATTTCCTTCTCCAGCAGTTTCCAAGCCTTCTTATAAAAGCATCACTGGTACTTGTGTTTCAAAGGAAGAATACCACCCATGGTTCATTTGTTTTGTAGATGGTTGATTGTCTTAGAAAAAAGGTTTCTCTTCTGTTCCCTGCTATTTTATGTTGAAGATATAGGAGGAATAAAAAATTAAATAATACTCTACAAACACAGTTTGTGGTTACTTCATTTCTTTGGACGACATCAAGAGAAATGTTTTTGCAAAGTAATATTACCCAAAGCAACATCACTCAGATTTTCACATATTTTCAGCCATCATTTTATCCAGTTTAGCATCTCTACTGACACTTCCACCTAGATTTTGCATCCACAATATCTCAAACTGATGTTTGTGCTGAAGGACATTTTCTTTCAATTCAAGGAAGGATCAAGTCCTCTTTGCTCCTATAACAGAAGCACCAAGCAGACACCTCAGGATAAGCAGCCAGATCAAATGTCTAAGGAAGAAATAAAACCCCAGATTCTGAGCAAAGAGAGCATCTGTTCTATAGCTGTGGGATCTCTCCCTGGGGCTCCATCAAAACAGTTGCTTGTGAAAAGCAAGGAGTCAGGGTAGATTCAGTTGTTTTTCCTACAGCTACTCTCATTCCAGAGAAGAAGCTGAAAAACAAGGAGAGTGTCTATAAATCCCAGATGATGATAAAACTGGAGCCTTGGACACTTGGGCATTTACATTTGCTCTTTAAGAATAAGGGTTCAAATCAGCAGGGAGAGATCCATGAGCACTCCAGACAGATCCATAAGGGAATGGGCCTAAGGAATATTTATTTATATGAGGCAGCACAGAAAGAACAAAGGCTTAGAAATGTCTGCTGCATGAGTCCTGGCAGCACAGTACACCATGACATCCTGGCCATTAATTTGCAGTGTCAGCCTGTGTTTTTTCCTGTCTTCAAGGACCACAAGTAGCTTAGAAACATGCCCATGAGGAGGAAACCCAGGCTCTGCACTTTTAACAAGGAAGCTGTTTCACTGAAAACCCAGCCATTCTTCTTTCTGCATGATAGAAGCCTTCCAAGAGCATTTCTGAAAATGCACCAGGGACACCTAAAACACTCACCACTCTCTCCCAGCAGCTTCAGCTTGGAATTCATAGAGTACAAAGAGAAACAAACCATAAAGCCACATAATAGGCTGAAATATTACCCAGCTGTGAGGAAACATCAGAACTGATGCCATGACAAACACTATATACTGAGAGATAAGCAACACAAAACTGCTGGAGTGAAAGGAGCATCTTCACCAGCAGACAGAGATCCAGATTCTTGAGAGAGCTGCAGTCTGAGCACTCTGGTCACACAAACTAAAAACACAAACTCCAGAAGAAAGTAAGAGAATGACAACAAACCAGACTTCTGGGAAGCAATCAAATAAAATCAAACCTGCTTGGTTACATCAGAAAAGATTTCCTCGTTCTGGGCTGCTGGTAAAATACTGGGCACTTGCTTCTCAGATGGATTTCTGCATCAGAGTTGTTTCTGAATGCCTACAGAAGCACAGCTCTCCTCCTGCTATACCTGATAGTGTCTGAGGCTCTACAGCTACAGGGAAAGCACAAGAAACAGCACTGTGGGCACATCTCTTGAAGTGAATGAGTGAGCTGTTTACCTTGGAAAGTCCTGGCTTATTGAACTGTTAGCAGAGATTTCAGTTAAATATCTTCTTGCTGTAGCATGCAGAAACTTAGCCATAGTTCACCCAGACAAGATAGAGATCAGTTCAAAGCATTAACAGCAGCATTTGTCTTTCTTTTATGCTTGAGCAAATAAAATCCCTTGGAAAACATTTATTAGCTTGCTTACCATCTCAGTTGTTCTAGAAATGGTGTCAAACTAGAAGGAAAACAATAAATTGAACCACATTATAATGTTCAACTCTGGCTTGTGTCCCTCAAGAATTGTTAACAGCTAGGACTGCTCTAAAATCTAAGACTAGAACTAAGACTGCACCACAGTAGCATTCTTAATATCCAGCCTAAACCTCCCCTGACACAACTTCAGTCTATTTCCTCGGGTCCTGTCACTGGGCACCACAAAGAGGTCAGTGTCTGCTCCTCCTCTTCCCCTCATGAGGAAGTTGCAGACTGTGATGAGGTCTCTCTCTTTTCCAGGCTGAAGAAGAGAAGAATAGAATCAATAGCAAGCCTGTTTGAAAGATTAATTCATTTGAATCATTACCAGTTAAAATAGCCATTATGAGAAAGTAATATCAACTTTCAGGTGCGTTGTTTGTTGAGCTGCTCTAAATATTTGTAAAAAATAAACACCACTAGAACACTCTCCCTGACGGCATGGTATATTTCTAAAGCGAGTTAGGATTTGTACCTAATTACTATTCTCAGAATTTATGCACAAATCCTCAAAGTCAAGATGCTGAATGATTTGCATTGATGCAGCAAAACATAAATGCAAAAGAAATGCAGACAACCACTGCCTGTTACTGCTTTGAGTATCAGAGCTGAGAGCTTGAACTTACTCCATCATTCCAGGTTGACATTGGTGAATTTATTGTCTCCTAAAGACTTCACAGGTTTCCTCTCAGCCAGCAAGAACTCAAGTCATGGCCACATTAAAGATAATTGGCTAACATTTACCTGAAAATAAATTATTTACAGCATGGGAATCTGGTCTATTCTGGAAACCTTAAACCTTATCAAGTGGAAGCCTTAGGCCTTCTCCTGCTTTGTATCCCTGTTTTCAATGGCTCAATGGCAATGACTCCAAGTACAGCACAGGATGTTCCTTGGGATCTCTTCCATGTTTGCACACAAATCCAAACCTACTGTGAACTCACCTTTCTCGGCCTTATCAAGCTACTTGATCCTATCATAGAAATGCCACTGTAGCAATGGCAAAAAGAGTCATTTCCAAGTTCAGATCTCTTTCACTGGGAACAGGGAGGACCAAAGACATGAGTGTGACACCTCATTTTTGACACAGCCTGGATCAGGCAGTGTTTTCTCCCCTTCCCTTTCAAAGACAATGCCATATTGATTCCTACAAGCAGGGCCACTCTCTTACCAGATCTGCTGCATGACCACTGACTGCAAACTACACCCACCCATCNCACTCTCTTACCAGATCTGCTGCAAACTACACCCATCCTGAGCTTCTTTTTGAAGGCTGGATTCAATTAGACCGGAATTGATGTCAGCTTCAACGCATTCTAAAAAAATACATCAGTGGTGAGTTGCAGGTGATAGCTGTTGGGCTCATTTTATAGTCAGTCACTTTTGGGAAGTACTTTCACCTTTCTGAGCACCCATTTCAGGGACAGAGACGTGGCAGGGTTGCAATCAGTGACTCCATACCCATTTGTAGGGCTTTCGGGAATCTGCATCTCAGATGTCAGGAAGACACAGCGAGGTCAGCAGAAGTACTGAGCAAGTCCTCTTGGTACTTCAGCCAGCAAAATTCTTGTCCACTTCAACCTGTTCCCCTCGGGTCCCTTTGATGAAAGGAAAGCCTTGTTTTGCAGCAGGACTTTTGCAAGAACAGGCAGCAGTAACCTGTAAGTACTCTATCAATTACTGGGTGTTCTGGTTGTTTATTCACCGAGTTGGAAATACTACAACACTGAAGAAATACAGTCCTTATTTCTGGAAACAAGTCCTATTATAGCCCAAATCATTAACTTCCCCAAAGACATGATGAGTCAAATATTTTCCTGCATGATAACAACATCCACTATAGCAGAGTAAAAATAACAGCATGTGTGCTCTGGCAGCTGAAGAATCACCATTTCAGTGGTAACAGCTTTTCACCGTAAGGATCAACTAAAATTTTAATTGCTTCATGATCACCTCTCCCTTTCTTACTCATCATTTTTTATATTATACCCATCTTATCATTATGCTGCTGTACCACTATTTTGCTATTCTCAGTTCAAAAGCAAGCTTAAATGGTTATTTTCAATCACTGAAAAGGTGTACATACTTGCATATGACTCAGTCTTACTATTTCAAAAAGCAGAATTTAATAAATTAATTTTTATCTTGAAAGAGCATTTCTCTGACCAGCATCACTCCAACTACTGCTCTATCATCTTTCTCGCACCATAAATAAAAGGTATTTCTACAAACATAGTCCTCCTCACATGAGACAATCTAACTCTTTCCCTTCTTGCTTTACTTCATATAATGAAACTGCAAATAGAACATAAGAAGGTGAGCAAAATTACACCTGTTTATAAGGTATTGTTCCATTCTCCTCATGCCTTTTTAAATTAAAACAAAAGCTTTTCAGACTCGAGGGTAGATATTGCACACCATCCACCACAGCAGATTTTGTGTTTCTTAGTACAGTGTATTAGGTATTACAGCCAAGCTGCCTTTACTCTTTTATTATTATTATTATCATCGTTATTGTGGGGAGGGGGCAGCAGGGAGAAGGGAGGAGAGGACAGAGACAAGCTCTCTTGCCCTTTCTTTTAGGAGAAGACAAACTGACCAACCTTCAGAGCAGAAGTATTTGTTGATACAGGGATGCTAAAAATGAACTTGACTCCATGATGTCACAGTGAAATGAAGGTGCAGAGACTGTTGCTAGAATTAAATATTTTATAACAGCTCGTCTCTGTATAACGATCCAACATTTATCTAAATTTCACAAACATACATCTTTAAAAATTGCAAAAAATAGTAACATTTCAAGATACTGTGTAGTACTGCAAAAGCACAAATCAAAATGCCTACAGTTCTCCAGTCCCTTATGCATCCATCAAACAGGGATTGAAAGATGACTGGCTTTAAATTAACTGTCTGACAAAGCACTACAAAACACAGCTATCATGGAAAGATTGATATTTAGTCTCTTACGCTAATGAAAAAATAAATGAACACGTAAGCCTCACAGACAGATTCAGACTTTTAAAATAACTTATCCCAACAGCATTGATGTGTCATTATTCTCAAGTTCAGTTATATTAATCCCTGCAATCTTTCCAAATGCACAGCTTAAAAGCATGTCTTCCAAGCAGTTTGCAGTACCTCTGATGACTAGAGGTTCATGCCAGGAGAAATCTTTATGTAATGGCCTCATCACCAGTTACACAGGTGAGAAAAAAAGAAGTCAGAAAGCCTTATTTGTGGCTGTGTCTTTCTCTAAAGGCTGTTATAGCATAAGATTATATGTAGGCCTACCCAAACATTGCTACACCTCAGAAAAGATCACGTAAGTGACAATACACAATTTGTGCATGGCAACAGATACAAGGGCAGCAGTTACTAAAAGTGACAAGTGCTAAAAACAGCAGATGAACTCAGACATAAGGTTTTCCTTGTGCAGATAGGCTAAAATCTGGAAGCCCTGTTTCATCTCCAAAGAGCAAAACTTTCTATTTTCTTAAAAAGCACAATAGTTGGGGTTCATAAAGCCATCCTAAATCAAGACCATTGTTTTTCCATCTGTTACTCTACATTATCAAAACTTTCTTTCTTTACTATTTCCTCAAGTACTCCATAACATCAAGAATTTGTGGATTTGAGGGGGAGCAAAGTAAGATAAAAATAAAAAGTATATGGGGAGGGGAAAAAAGCATAGGCCACCAACAGGAAACACAATTCAGTGACGAGCAAGTCAAAACCACTCTCTGCCATACAGATGGCTGACAATGGTGCCCTCAGAAGTAGAACTGGGGTTGGTTATTTCATTCATTCTCCTGCCTGCACAGGCTCCTTGGATAAGCCATCTTCCAGCTTCGAGCTGAGCCTGACACGAGCCCCCAAGTTGTGTTTTACAGTAGTTGTGATTTAACTACAGCACAATCCAGCCTTTAAAGAACAGGAACACAGAGCACATACAGCTCCCTGAGCTATCACAGCGTTGGGGTTTGGTCCAACTCCTACACGCTGTCCTTGAGCAGGAGTGTTTGGAACATGCCTTTCCAGTTAAGAGCTGATTACATCAAAATATTCAGTAAGAAAGAAACATCCCCCGGTTCATGGGAGTGCCACACGAGTTCACTCCTGGCTGCAGGCAGGATTTAGACAGACAGCCTGGGGGTACAGACTCAGTGTGTGTGGGGAGAGCGAAACACCTCCGACAGGCGCACAGATCCGCTGCTAAACCCCGCTCCTGCACACGCAGCTTCTCATGGTGCACAGCACACACTCCTGCTGCCAATTTGAGCCTCTCTGCCTAAGGCAGCACGCTTCTCAGCCTGTGCTCTCCTGGCTCAAAAAACTCTGTTTCTCTACTTGCTCTCTGAACATAAATTCTCCACAAGCTGTGTTGAGGCTTTGCCTCCCTCAGTGAGTTGTTTTTCAGAGCACATCGGCTTTCTGTGAAGTATTTCCTCCAGCAAAGGGTTGGTTTTGACTTTTGGGCAGGATACAAAGCTTGAACATATTAATCATAGACTTATTTACAGGATTAGCAAATCCCCAAGTGGTGGTTTGGGTGGGAAGGGAGTGAAAACTGTAAGACACTGTTAAGTTTAACGTGTTAAGGTATGAAAACCAGCATCTCTTCCTTGAACAACTAAAATACCATTAACTCTCTTTTCTCCTAGAAATCTAACTATTACTAGGAACAAGATGTACTTTGCAATGTTTTCAAGCCTGCTACTTTGATAAACCTCCTCCCACATACTGGATGATTCAACACAGAGCAGCCACTATGCCCAGTGTCAAAGAGGAGGAGGAGAGCTCGAGATGTGCCCCATAAGCCTCTGGCTTTAGAGCTGCCAACACAAACCAAACACCATTAAATCAACACAGAAGTCCCATGCAAACCAACCACCAGGCAAGGTAAGCCAGGCAGAGGCCCAAGACAATCCCTAAGCCAGTTCTGTAGGGCAGGACCTGGCCACATGGTCCCCCCACGCTTCACTGAGGGAAGACAGGTCTCACTCCCACAGGCATTTCCCATCTCACTTCTCTCAGGACAGTGTGAGTGATTTTTTCAGAAGATGACCAGCCATGTGCACGTTAATAGCACCAAGAAAAGTTTAGGCTAATGCTCTTCCAGCAGCTGGGGGTGACCAGAGCTTCAAACACCAACAGGACATTCTCCATAGTGGCAGAACAGTCACTTCTGCATTATACATTCCACGCTGGTAGACACACCTAGCAGGAGCAGCAGGTCAGGATTTAAGGTCTGTTATGGCCACAAATAGGCTATCACAAGCCAGTGGGTCACACTGGGGTAGAGCCTGCCCCAGGAAACCATGGTCTGCTCTACAGGCATGGCTGAGTTGGCCACAAAAGGCACAGCTTCAGTTACCAAAATGATCCCACAGGAAACGTGCCCGTGACACTGCACACAGAGTCTTAGTAGATGATTTGGAAGCGACTAAAATATTAAAAAATTCACCCTTCTATTCTGCAAAACAGTTCCTGTGGTTGCTTAAGCAAAAGGGAAGATGATGCCATCTCCTCTATCAACATTTGTGTCAGAGCAACAGCTTGCAGCAGCTAACACCACATTTCTGTGATCACACAGAATTTCTGGCCAGTACCATCTTCAGATTTTGTTTTTCCCCTTTCTTGAAGGGCTGACGAGGCCATGCAGAGAGCACATCATTAGAAATAGGAGCAAGGGGCATGTAAGTGTCTGTTCAGTTCCATATCCCTCCTGATAAATTGATAGTTCACAAATGTGTGCCAGCTGTTCACAAATGGATACTGGTTCACTTGAATTACAATAGACACTTGTTTTGCCCTGTTGCTGTGTGTAAGTCACATCTACCTCTTCTCATCCTTTAAGTCTTGCAGCAGCTTCAAATATTTGAAATGCAGTGGAAGTTCTTCCTGTTTAGCAACAGCTTCTTTTGTAATGTTCCTGTGTTTGTGAGCTGTACAGTGAACAAGTAATAGCCACTTGTACTAGCAACCAGCTCTGTTGGATATCTTGGGACACAGTCAACTCTCCCATACCATGACACCAGCAGTGGGACAAAGCAAACTGGTACTCTTCCTATTTTACTTACAAAAAACCATTGGGATTCTCCATGAGGATCTCACTCAGTGGCTGCAGTAGAACCCCAAAGATTCAGTAAATTTATAGAGATTTCTTTAATATAAAGGGCACCTGCACAAACCCAGGCCCCAGAATCAAGTGCATAACCAGTTAGAAATGGTTAAAATGCTGCTGTGGCACAAAAATAGACTTTCAAAGCCTTTTTCAGCATCTTTGCTTTTGCTCTGATTTTCTTTTTCTTACGAGATTTTCCTTCTCTCTTTCCAGTCTGACAGCAAGGCTTGCCAGGACATCTCAGAAGATCCACACAGCAGCAATGAGCACTTTGAATGATATGAACACCACATACTCAGGGAAGAGAGGTAAGAGCACCTTGAGATGCAAGAGCAAACGTCTTCCCCCATCAGGGAGAAGTCAGTCACTAACAGCAAGGATTAAAGCAGAATCAACTCTATTTTGATACCATTTTCTCTGCTCAAATATAGGTTTCAGTAAGACACTGGACAACACATCCTCTACCCAGGGCTTCTATCCCATGTCCCTTAGCAAGAGCATCCACTCACATCCAGGGTCTGGAGCTTTCAACCTTGCCAGGAGTGTTGAAAGCCAGGTGTGCTCAGAAACCCCACAGCCTCAGCCTTTCTCAGCACAGAAAACTGGCACTGGAGACACTCCACCAGACTCTGCTCTTTTGATTTACAAGTGAATCTAGAAAACAGTGCCAAAAAAATGTATTAAGTGGAAAGGCTTTTTATTGCTCCCCAATTGAGACTTCTACAAAGTCAGCAAATGGTGTTTTCAGACAATTTTCCAGATTGCAGATGTTGGCATGAGCATATCAGCTCTTGGATTCTTTACCCACCAGTTCAACCTTCAGATTTTTCCAAATCATTAGCATAAGATCTCCAAGTAAAATATGAAACTATCTCCACAGATATTGATTTCTGAATTACTACTCTCTTCGGAAGAATCCAGCTATAGACAAGGATGTGCATTATTAGTCTGATGATGTACAGTGTAATCAAGCTAATTAATTTGACAACTTGAGATTGAAAGGTACAAATTGAGGCATGTGCTGTGACAAAAGTAGGAAAACATGACAGATTCCAGCAAAACAGTGCATGCAGAATGCAATGTTAAAAAAGGAAGTTTAATTAGAAGCACCATATTTTTTATTGTTTTGAAAAGCAGTAACTAGAAAAATTTCCAAATTGTTAATTGGAGAGAAAGTGAAAAAATTATTTCTTCTCAGAGATGGAACTGCATTTACACACAAGCAAGCTAATGAACACTGCATTAGAAGACTCCTACAAGTAAAAAAGTTCAAAATGGCACAATAAGCTGCCAGCAAGAAAAACACTTTGTGCTTCAGGCATGTAGTAACTTATCTTGGAAAAAATCACCAGACCAGGCAACCCTGTTGAAGTAAAATTCACTGGAGGAAATATTTTGCTTATTATTTTGCTGCTAAACAGCTCAAATTGGCAGTCACTTCCAGTCCAAAGCTACATCTCTACCATCCAAACCTTTTGACAGTACTAAGTAGCACACATCATCCTTACATAGCAGTATTCATTTTCTTAAGAGCTTAAGACTAAGAAATGCCAATTGCAATGTCTCCCTAAAAACATTTTAAAACATCATTCCCTCTCAAAAAGAAAAATGTAACCCTAAAACACATTTGTGAAGAAAAGGTCATCAAGTTATTTTTGCAACCAATATCCAAACACACCAATTTCATTTAAAGGATACAGCTTCTCAGTTAAGAGAAAAAACTTTGAATCTTTTACTTCAAACGGAAATTTCTGGTCCTCCAACTCAAAACAATTCACTGATCAACTCCATCCTCCCTCCATGCTGCACATAATTCTTTCAGATCTTCCAGTGATCAGAATATAACAGAGGTAAAAGTTCATCTTCCATCTTATAATACATGTTGTTATTAAGTGTTCATAAATATATTTGTGGAAGTAAAAATAGCTGGTGTTTCTATTCCTGGAATGTGATTAATCACTATCAACAAAAAAAGTGAAATTATTATACTAAATCAACACAATCTTTTTAACCCTCTTTGAAAGGGATTTTTATGAACTTCTATGACATTAAACTGAAAACATTGAACAAACATCTGTACACAGTACAAGAAGAAATTATGTGGACAAGATCAGTGGATTCCTGTTATAGAAGATTTAGATCCCTTAGATCCACACTCAAGTATGACAAAGTTGTGTTTACCATTATTTAAGGTGAGGGTGAGCACACAGTGATGCTGAACAGAACTGGCAAAAAAAACAAGCCATTTGAAGAGATAAATGGTTTTCATCCAATTCCCCTTGGGTTCATATCCATACAAGCCACAGCAGAGAGGAAAGGGACCACTAGGTCCAAACACCACTCTGGCACATTTTACTACCCGTCCATTCACATTAACACCACCAAACCCAGAATTCTACACACTCCAAAAGCCCCAAAACAGGGGGGCAGAAACAGTAGGGTTCTCACATGTTCTACAGACACAAAAAACCCACAAAAGAGGTTTGGAGACACACTGACCATCTCTGATGTCTGAGCCATACATTCATCTCATGACAATGCTCCAAAGGTTTCTTCACTGCATCCAGAATTCATGGGGTGCTTTGCTCATAATTTATTGAGGCCTCACAGGCAGCAGAGGTATCAGACAGGGGGTTTCAGATACAAAGTTTAATGACTGAATACACCAAAACAAAAAAACATTTTATCCTGCTTTCTGTCTTATGAAAGCTGCTTGAAAAACACTTCATCCTTCAGGTATATTTTTCCCCCAATTCATCTTTTTCTTTTTTTCCCTTTTAATCCTAAACACATTTCTAAGGGTAAGTGTGGCTGAGGTTAATGCCACACGCAGCAGACAAGCACCACAAGCTCTTCCCATGCAGTGAACAAGATTGTTTCTTGTCACACATAATTCACAAAGCAAACTAAACACGTCAGTGTTGATGAATATTGTGAAAGTGACTCTTGGAGAGCAGGCAACAGATGGAAAACAGCAAGGTAATGGTGGCCTCACGAATTACTTACAGGCTGAGCTTTTTTGACCATCTCAGAACTGTAGCCAATATATCAAGGTGAGACTGAAAATATTTGGCAAATACTGAAAGAGCAAAAGTTCTTGGCAAGATCTCTCATAAGAAAAAAACTGTTCCTCTCTCTCCATACAAAAGGAGTGAAATTCTCACAAAGTGCAGAATCTGGATAATTTATGACTGGAATGTTGCACTAATAAACTAAATTAGAAGAATGTCTTATGTTTTTTAGTGAGGCAGAAGTGTTTTGTACAGATACCATCGCAGCCCTGCCTAGGGCATGCCAAACATGAAAAATTACAAAGGTGTGAGTGCACTTCAAAAGCCTTTATGAAGATTTATATATATAAAGATGAAAAGTTTGGCATAATTTTCTCTTGCTCCATAGCATTACTAAAATTCCTTCATCCTCAAAGAGCTTGGCTTTTGCTAGTTCCAGAGCTTGATTAGATAGAAACCAAACCATTTTGTTCCAAATATCAAGTCAAAACTGGGAAGAATGGCTAACTTGCTGCAAGTTTGTATTTTGGTCCTTCTCTTCTCGTGAAGAGGAGGAGACTTTATGCTAACAGCCTTGGTATCTAGTTAACTTTCTGTAATAAATCACATCTCCTAGTAATTATACTATCACTCATAATAAATTGTGTCATCTTTTCATTACTGTGATTGCAAATCTGTCTCTGTCTCACCAATCTTATAAGAAAGGATTTCATTTTCATTGGGGCAACAAAGAGTAAAAGAGAAGAATCAAAAGGGAAAAGTAACAAATAAGAGGATTTAGAGAATGGGGAGGAGAAAAGAACTTGTATACGAAAGCAAGCAAAACAAGACAATTGAACATTTCATACCTTTGTGAGACTTAATTTGTAGACAAAGCCAGAAGGTACTGCCTTTATTCCATGCATCCAAAGCAATATATACACATACAAATTACCTCTTGTTGTAAAGCTAAACCAAAAGCATTTTTAGCTGTTGTGCTTGGCTCGTTCCCTGCTCATGGAGAAACCTTTCCTAAGTGGAGAAATCCTTTAAATCTGAGCTAGTACAGCCAATTCAGTGGATGACCCAGACTTGAATTCTCCCTTTACTAACAGAGCACAGGCTGACCTCCGAAGGTCTCCCACCACTTTATCCTTCTGGGTACATGGATGGAGAACTCAGCAGTAGGAGTGCTGACAAATAATTCCTTGCATTAAGAACGATGGGAAAAGGTCTTGAACAGAGGCAAGAACAGCAGCACTAGATATGACTTTGTATAAATACTTTTGACAAGACCTGAATGGATGTGTCACTTGCAGTGGAAAAATACCAGTGGCAACAAGAGCTTACACATTATATAAGTACTTTTTAAATTA
>WAAE01003443.1:0-17281 GCA_013400495.1 Nicator chloris | reverse complement strand
ACTTGACATGAATCACAACCTAACGTCTCACACAGGCACACATACGCACCCTTCCCATAACCCCAAAATAAAACTCTTTGTTTAGCATGATTTAACTACACCATTAACACCTGCAATTTCCCTAAGCAGCGTCTTCGCTTCCTGACATCTGGTACCTGTCAGAAAAGGATATTTAATTGGTTTCAAACAATTTGTCACTGACAAATTCATATAGCTTGATTCCTTGTGTGCATGTAGGTAGCTCCTCTTAATCTACTCAGCCCTAAATTTTGCCCTGAGAACAAGATGTTAAGAAAATGCTCATCCATGCTGGAAACATAGTTCATCAAGACCAAGGTTTCACTGCTAGTATTTCAAATTACTTTTTTCTAAATGTCCCATTGAACCTTTACATCTATCTTAAGTAGTGCAATTGGAATCAATTTCCATGCAAATGGAATTAATTCAAGCACATCACATCCTTGTCCTAGAATTTTTGGAAAGCACAAAACTTCTTCCTTAGTAAATTGGCAAAACAAAGAAATGCAAAAAATAAATGTCCTGTGATGAATTAAGAACTTTGGAGTTGTGTCATATATTTACATTAACATGGGCCAAATGGAATCATAATATACAGGATATGCATTTTCATGCAGCATTAATGTTGAAGGTGTCACTCCAGATGAGCTGATGTAGATGTTGTCCACAGTTACAGTGATGACATGGTGTATTTTCCTTTTACGTCGTTCCACATCTTTCTACTCTGTGTATTACTGTACACATAATTTAACCAAAAAAAAATGACAAACCTGAGATTTTTTTAGTTGAGATCACTGCTATTGCAAGTCTTCATAGCTATGTGAAAAATAATGAAGCGCTAGGAACTGCTGATATTAATTCAAATGAGGTTATGCTATGCTTCTTCTTTTCACTTCAGAAACAAGAGCTGAGTAAAACAGATTATGCCTTCTCAATGAAGAGGATATGATATGACACAGATGAGATGTACACAGTGTTTGCACTCTGTAAGGATAAATAAGAAACTGAAGAGACTTCATTATAATACTTCAGGAAAATGAACATCAATTCCTAAGCACATTAGAGGCTTTTTGTTTTGGAATCCTTCTTGAAGACTTAAAAGCCCATTTTTTTTCAATAGATCACTGCAAAACATGGATTTAATAAGAAAGCCAGAAATCATAAATTCAAGTAAGAGAGTTATCATAAGCACACTAATTTATCAAGCCATGTTCAGGTGATATTGTCTACAGATTGACAGTCAACTTGTGAAAATCAACCAGTACTTAAAAATACAGCATGCAAGTTAACAAAAATTTATGTCAATTTACCCTAACAGAACCTCTCTATAGCATGAGGCTGACCAATTAAAATAATCATACTTTCCTAGACTAAGGGCTTTATTTTGTCTGGAGTTTTAAAATTAAAATTGCACTAACTTTGTGATAGCAGTGTAATCTCTATATATTTCTAAGGACAACAGCAGTACCTCTTCATTGTCTGGTGGGAAAAAGGGAAATAGTGAAGAGAATCAGAATATACAAGGATGGTGCAAGATCAAGGCTGATTGACTTGGGTTTAGGAAAATTAAGATAGAGAAAAAATTATTTTCTTCCAATATAATGTCTATCTTTTTCATGTTTCCCTTTGCCTGCCAGTTGATTAATTTAAAAGGCACTATGAAAAAGGGATCTTTCCTGTTGTGTGATTCTAATGCCCTGTATACTACATTTTTCTGAGGATTTTGTATAATATCTATCATAAATATCACCAAGAATTTATGTCAATTATATATGCAAAGCCATATATAAAAATCATATTTTAATAAAGATAAAATGCTTAATCCAAATGTTTCTACTACAATAAATATAACTGAGCCCTCATTGTGAAATTACTTCTTCGGGTGCACAGTCTTCCTGGTAATTTTGACCCTAGCATCACTTAAGAAGACAGACACGCTATGGAAATTTTCCACTATTAGTTAAACAATCCTCAGTAAGCAAATAGTCACATGAAGCAAGGCAGCAAAAAGGAAGAAGGAAACAGGAAGAAACAGAAAAGGGAAAGTATGATAGCTGAACTAAAGGCATAAGATTTGTGACAATGTTGATTTAACAAAATATTAGCTCTAAACGTAGGACCTTCAATAAAGGGAAAGATCCATGGAGTAATCACTGAGAAGATAGGGATAGGAACAGAGGAAGCATATTACAGTGGCAATCGAGTAATCTATCTGATAACGGCACAGAGGACTAGCTCTGTGTCTATCGGGGAATAGTCTTGCTGTCTCTATGCAAATGAGAGAAGTCAGAGTTGAGTATATAGAAAAAAATTTGAATGGCTGTAGGTCACTGACTGCACATTTATCTGTCCCCTGAATGTGTGCAAAACATTCTTGTGCACCAGTAGTTCCTCAGGAGCAAGTTATTCTCTGCCACACTGGAGTTGTCTCTGTCGCTCAAACCTGCTAGGTGTAACCAGAGACATATCCCTGCTGCCATCCCCCAGTTTGTGTTTACTGATAAATATCCTACCTAGCAATCAAATACCCCTAGCAGAAAAGGACAGAAAAGAGGTATAAAGTAGATCTGGGGCATTATACAAAAACTCTGAGAATTTTAACAAAAGAAGATAATTTCAGAAAAAAATCATGGTGATTTTTTCAGCATTAAGAAATGACCTTTTGATGAAGATTTTCTTAGGTTATTTAGAGGGCTTATCTAGCAAATGCCAAGTAAACATTCTAAAAAGACCTATTCAGAACAAAATGATGTTATATTTAGATGGAACTTTATGTATGTAGCTTAGCCACTAATGAAACAATGAAAGAGAGGTGTAACACCATAAGTAATTCCATGTAGAATGTATTTAAGCTGATCAAATTCAGCTCTTTAAAAAGACTTATTTCAAAGTTAGAAATTACATCAGAAGCACTCTAATAAGATTGAGAGATATTTTAATTCTGTACTTGGGGTACAGAAGAGAGACTGAAGCCTTCTCCAACTTTTTGCAGGAAGTCTGTCACACACCAAAGGACAGTGACTCAGCACACTCATCTCCATCTGCATGAGAAACTCTCCTCCTCCAGGCATTCTCTCACCATACAGATATGAAAAAAAAAAGTCACACTTACCTCAGAAAGTAGATTTTTATCCAGAAAGCAAGAAAGGTACAGCACTTGGGAAATGGATCATTATTTGCAACTGATATCCACCAGCCAAATACCTTATTAACTCAAAACCCAGATATCCAAATAGGTGGGTTAGGCTTCCATTGTTTCTCTCTAGGGCAAGAGATCTGAGCTAACTCAGGTCTGTGGGGTTTATATCTTGCTATAGAAATTATTGTGATTGTCATTCAAGTAGTCAAGACAATTTCAGATTTCATAGGTTCCTTTTCCTCTGTTTTTAATTCTTTTCCCATTTTCCTGTTTTCTTGCTTTCTGTGTTGGTCATGTACATCTTTGCTTTACCTTCCACAGTTGCCAAAGAAATGAATGCTGTAGAAGAAAAGTTAAATTAATTCTTTGAACTAGTATCCACTGCAGAGTAGCTGAAAGAGTGTCTTTGTTTTATGGGAAGGACAGTAAGGGATCTGTGTCAAAACTGAATGAAAGATAAATTCACTGTTTATAAATGCAAATGACCCACATGTGAAAGTGGAAAAATAATCTCCACAAAGTGACAAAATGATGGCTTTTCAGATGAACTCTTAGCACTCAAGATATCTTGGATTTTTTTGCAGGTATCAGTCTGCAGACTGCAAAAAAGTGAGCTGAGTGGTCACAGCCACCAGACAGCCAAAATGAGTATTAGGAAGCACGCAAAGAATTTAAATAAGAAACATCCCTCTAAGGACTATTTAAACCTATGATGTGCCTTCAATTGTATATGCAGCTGCCAATTTAATCTGAAAAAGAATTGCATGTGGTGGAAGTGACCAGAGGTACGGAATAACTGTCTTACAAGAAAAAATAGATGAGTTTACAACCTGGAAAAAAACTCCAAACAATAACTGAGAGGAGTTATGGTGCAGGAGTATAAACCGTGAATTTCATAGAAAAGGTCATAAGTGAAAGTTTGTTCAGTGCTTCTTACAATATGAAATGCAGAAACAGAAATGAAGGGATCAGGTTCTGGAAGAAGTATTGTCACAAGCAATATCCTAGACTGGTATTTGCACAATACCAAGCCAGTTTACTGTGACATTTAATGCTGAAGAAGTCTGTTAAATTAATAAAATTAATGTCTGTCAATCTCTGATATGGGAACTCACTGATCCATAAATTGCTTCAAGCATGAAGCCAGAGCAGGAGAAGGTAGTGGAAAGGGGATATATTTGGTAAATCTTATTGAACTTTTTCCTTTTTTTGACTACTGTCAGAGGTAAGTATTAGTATAGATACTCTTCTGACATAGTTCAAAACATTTCTTATTCACTTTGGCATGTTCTTTTTTTCCTTTCTGTCTCTTATTTTTTTCCCTTCTGCCTCTTATTTTTTACCTTTTTTTCCTATATTTTTTCCACTGTCAATGAGCCAGCCTCACTTCCTGCTGAATGCAAGCACAACTAGTTTTGCTATGCAGCAGCTTTGCTATATTAAAAAGCATTTTACATCTATAAAGGAAGTAGATAATATTTTGTTCCTATAACTTCATTTTTTTAAAAATAGAATTACAAAATCACTAGATGAAATAAAGCACTACATGTGAAATTAGTACATCTCTTGATAAAGTGAAAAATGAAGTCTTACCTGAAAAATTAATTTAAATCCCTTCGGATACACAGAAACATTGTTGTTTTGATTAAAAGCTATGTAGAAGATCATAAATGAAGTGAATATTAAAGATTAAAATATCGACTTAGGAAGAAATGTGTCACCTTACATTAAGTCTTTCTTAGTTTCTTTGTTAATGGTTTGAAAAAAAAGGGAAGAAACAGCTTGTTGATAACATTCAAGCACTGAAATAAAAATCAGTAGTACAGAAAGGACAGAGGCAGGGAACAGAATAACATCCAGAAAAAAACCAAGGAAATCTATTTTAGAGGCAGACAAGAGTGTTTGTGAAGATCATAGAAGACAAGGTTGTGAAGCACTTGAAAAGACGTCAATACTACTCCCCTAAAACTGTATAGAAATAGTCCATGGATTAATTGGGGCACTGAATTTTGTTCAATATTGCAGAATTTTGGAGAAGAAGATTGTATTTTACGCTGGTCAATTACTCCAACAGTTTGAAGAGGCACCCATGTCAATTTGAGTGACAATGAAGAGAGAGAAGAATGCCAGGCAGAGATGTAAATAGCTTCCTCCACACTTGTAATCTGTGTGCTTATGACAAATCAGGCATGCTGGTGACAGTTTCTTGTGTACCATGGGTGAGACAGAGGTCATACTCCTCTGTGCAGAGTGGGATTTTCTTTGTTAACTTCAAGGCAGACACAGGTGTTTTGAAGCTCATGCAATACATACTCACTTTGGTATATTTCTTCAAGGGCAACCTGAGAATCAGTCACAATATTAGAATCAGGAAAAAGTAGATAGCTGTCTGATGAAGTCCCATTGAAGCAAAGGTTTCTGGCTACTGAGAGACTTGTGTCATGCATGAGGCCTGGTAAGATTTGCATTATTTGAGGTGAGAATGAATGGAAAAAGCACTATTCTTCTCTACATGGATGATTATAAAAGAAGCTGTATGTTATGTACTCTTAGGGAACTCTGCAGGCAGGGGGATGGTTAGATGAACACTGAAAAGAACACCATCTCTTATCAGTGCAGAGCTGTAAGGTACAGACTTGACAGGTCAGTGATCCTAGACAGCATGTACTCCAGAGACTTTCTTCAGGATACACAACATTCTCTTGCCACAACAAGAAAATTTTACTTCAGAGAACCATGCAGCATAGCAAACAACTAAGTTTAATTTAATGGATTTTTGGATTGCATGATCATACAGATGGTTGCAACATCATGCCATACTTCAGTTACCTCATCCTCAGCTTTGTGTCCTGTCTTGCCTTCCATGTCCCATTTTTCATCACTGTTGGTCTTTTTTTTTTTTTTTTGGTCTGTTTCTTTTTCTTTCCTCATTTTCCACTTTTGGTTGTGCTGTATATATTTGTTGATTCTCCACCTTGCTTTCACACTTATCAAAGTAGGCAAGGGAAAAAATACTTAAAAAAAGGAGGTGGTGGGGAAACCCCCTGATATCTGACAACTAGTGACCCTTATAACCTGATAAGTGTAGAAAAGCTGGACAGGAAACTACAGCATTTATCATTTGTCCTAAACTTCTTGCCTTCCAGAAGGTAACTTCTGTATCCCGAGAGTGTCACACAGTTACAGATGCTTTCCCTACATGATATCATCCTACACCTTAGACATTTTTCATCTCTTTGGGACAGTCTGTGTAACATTCCTTGAGAAATCCAATGATTCATGTGGTATAGCTAAACCCAGGATTCATTAATAGATTTAATCAGATTCAAATAAGAGAAAGTTTCCATAATATAGCATGTACAGTACTTAGAGAAATTTAAACCAGAAAATATCAGACCTGTTACATCATCCTGTGATTTTAGACTCCTTTTCATCTCTTTGACACTTTTGTCTAGCCAGTCAGTCAGAGAAATAATCTTCTTGCTTTCAAATACCTGGAACACTAATTTTCTCTCCTTTGACTCAAATCTTGTAAAACCTTTGGGTTAGCAAGCTCCTTTTTAAACACCAATAACCTGTTCTGTTTAAACAATGCCTAAGTGTTACCTATTATGCGCCTCCCATTGCTTGTAGTTACCCTGCTAGTCTAAAAAACAAAAAAATAACTGTCCATCTTTTTGTTTCACCTTCATATTTTAACATTGCAAGCAAAAATCCCTCTCTCCAATAATATCTGCCCTTGATATTGGCCTTAATGACCATTATTTTGCATGTTAATTGTCTTGGCAGGAGGTTACCACATTTTGCATGTTAATTGTCTTGGCTTTTAAGGATGCAGAGTTTATGTAATCATTGTAATTTATTCTTGGATTTAATTCTTGTCTGTCACATATGACTCGTGAATGGATTAACTCTTCTGTCACACTTCTTCCTCTTCTGTCAGGGACAGACACAGAGGAGGAAAGACATTAGAAGTCATGAGCTAGGAAACGGGATACTTGATAAATTCTGACCTCCTGCAAGAAGGAAAGTTCCATTAAACTACTACACTCATCAGCTTTTATCTTGCACTGTTGCTGAATTAGACTACCAAATTAATTTTATAATAGTAAGTAATTGCGGTGTTGGTGACATTTGATCATGTAAGGACATTTTCCTTTAAAATTTTTAAGTTAAACAGAGAAATTTATTGGCATTTAAGTGCATTTAGCATTTTATTTCCATTACTCAAACTAATGTAAAAATGCAGAACTTTTCTGTGATCTTGCTGATCAAATAATAACGTTTATTTTCTGCATCTTTCCTAAATAATATTAATAATATATTGCAAAACTAGCATATATTATTCATTAGAAAGCTCTGTATGGAAAGGTGGAAGGTAAGTGTCCACCGTTAATGAAAACTGAGGTGTGATAAGTATCTGTGATGTGATGTGAACAGTGTAGAAGATTGGAAGAAACACAGTTATTACATCTTCAGTCAGTAACTCTCCATTGTATAAAAACTTCGCTGCATGGAGTCACTGCAGTAGTCGTGTCAGAGACCCCCAGCCAGACACACCTTCTGATGGCAGAGGTAGCTCTTCTGGTCTCAGGTTGACAGGAGTCCCTGATGCCTCTCCATGAGACCAGGGCTGAGAGTCATTCCTGTTGCAGAAGATGCGTTGTTGTCAATGGGCTGTGTCTGCCGGTGAAGGAACTACGGAAGGAAGGGGACAATATGCACAGTATCCTTGGGAATGAGTGAGAGGTTGATACGTTGTTTTCATAAAAGGCTCGGGAGTCTCAAACTTCCATTGCAGTGGAGGCGAAGTCATCGGTCACAGTCACCATGGATTTATTAATGGAATGTCCTCCTTGTCAAACCTGATTTTCTTTTAGGACAGGGTAACCCACCCAGCTGATCAAGGGAAATCGGTTGATATAATCTTCTTGATTTTCAGCAAAGTTTTTGATACTGTCTCTCATAAAATTCTTCTGGACAAAATGTCCAGCACACAGCTGGACAAGCACATCATGCAATGGGTGCATGATTACTCACTGGCCAGCAGCTAGCTCACAGGTCGGACACAAAAGGTTATGGAGAATGGGGTGACATCAGACTGGGGACCTGCCACTAGTCGGATTCCACAGGGCTTTATCTTAGGCTCTGTGCTCTTCAACATCTTTATGAATGACTTGGATACAGGACTTGAAGCTTGGGAGGAGCTGTTGACTCCCTTGAAGGCAGGGAGACCCTGCAGAGAGACCTCGACAAATCAGAGGGCTGGGCAATCACCAACCATGTGAATTTGAACAAAGGAAAGTGCCAGATTCTGCACCTGGGATGGGGAAACCCTGGATGTACAGACAGACTGGGGAATGAGATGCTGGAAAGCAGTGCAGGGGAAAGGGACCTGGAGGTCCTGGTCTGTGGCAAGTTGAACATGAGTCAGTAGTGCCCTGGCAGCCAGGAGGGCCAACCCTGTCCTGGTGCATCAGGCACAGCATCACCAGCCAGGCAAGGGAGGGGATTGTCCTGCTCTGCTCTGCACTGGGGTGGCCTCAGCTTGAATCCTGGTGGCAGATTTGGGTGCCACAATATAAGAAATGTAAAGCCAGTAATGGGCACTACAGGAGGACAACAAAGATGGTGAAGGGCCTTGAGGGGAGCTGAATGAGGAGAGGCTGAAGGCACTTATCTGTGCAGCCTGGAGGAGACTGAGAAGAGACCTCATTGAAACCTTCACCTTCTTCATGAGGGGAAGAGGAGGGATAGGCACTGATCTCTTCTCAGGGGTGACAAGTGAGAGGACGCAAGGGAATGGCATAAAGCTATGTCAGGGGAGATTTAGGTTGGATATTAGGAAAAGGTTTTAAACTCAGAACATAGTTGGGCACTGGAACAGGCTCCCCAAGGAAGTGGTCACAGCACCAAGCCTGACAGAGCTCAAGAATTGTTTGGACAACACTGTGAAGCACATGGCTCACATGACTCTTGGTTCTGTTCTGTGGAGGGACAGAAGTTGGACTTGGATGATGTTTGTGGGTCCTTTCTAGCTCAGGATACTCTATCATTCCGTGATTCTATGAATTTAGAACAAATAAATAAGGACAAAGGGTAGAAAGAAAAATCAATATAGATCTTCTATCTCAATTGTTGCTAATTGAAGAGAAATACACATTCAGACAACATTGTCCTCTCTCTCTCGTCACCTGAACAAAGAGAAACCCAAGATTCAATAACCAGTTCCTTGTCCAATACTTCTATGCTTCAATTTCCACCAAATCTTCAAGAATTTCCGCTGGTTTTTTGGGAAAAGGAAACAATCTGGCTCGTATTTTAAAACATTCAAGACTATATTTTAGAGAATTTATTGACGATCTTTTCAGCCAGAATGTTAGGAGAATATATTAATTTCTTTAAAAAATCAATAGCTTTAAGTGAATGCATATTGCAAATTGTGCAGTCCATATTGTACTCTGTAGCATAATTGTTACCTTGTTGGAATATTTATTTTTGAGGAGGCTATTTATCACAGATCTAGCTACTATAAATAAAAAAAAAAACCCCAAACCAAAAACCAGTGACAGTGAGAAATATGGATTGATTCATGTGCACACATGTAGAAAAATATAACTTTTATCAAACTTCAAAGCTAGCATTTGCATTTATTCTTCTTAATTACATTACATTCATTTTATAATGCACATTCTGAATTTACTAACCCAGCAGTCAAATGGGAGATGTTTCTCCATGTTTTAGATGCCTTTGAAAAACATCCAAAGTGAAGAGACTACATAGTATACAGTACCTGCAGACATTGCCAAGGTTAAATACAAATCAAGAGAGGCAGTTTTATCAATATATAAATAGCTAAGAGTTATAAAAAAGAAATAAAAAAAATTAAATCTATACTCACTGGCATAAAATAAATAGATTTAATAAATATGTCATGGTGGTATATCAAAAGACAGACAGGGAAAGCAGATTAACCTGTTTTCCTAAACATGGCATGTGTTGTAAATTTTGATAGGTAGTGCATGTTCCTCTACTGAATTCATACTGCTTTAATGTGTTTGAGTTTTTAAATTTATGTAATAGAGATCCCAAAGGAGATTTAATTTCCAGTTTGTTTCTCACAGATAATTGCAGCTATGCAGCTAAACTCCTACATTCACACATAGAAACAGAATGGGCTCATTACAAACCTGGAAAAAAAACCCCATCACAGATATGGTCTCTGGTCTGATTTCACTGCCGCTGACATTGCAAGCAAATCTATAATTGTTAGTAAGAAAAGCAGGATTTAGTTCTAAGTGTTGTTTCCTTTGCAAATGGGGATTCACTAAAATTCCTCAAGAGAAATGTTTCTTGGCTGAAATTCACCAGTGTGAACTGATCTTGTAAAAGGTAAAGGTAGTATTTAAACCAAGCTTTCAAAGTTTATTTAGGTTTACTCTGTATTGAAAGACAATTCCTTCCTTCTGCTTATTTCAATCTAGATGCAGATTTATTTATGTACATGACAACTGCATTTCTCTTAATTTCTCCAGATTTTAATCTGTGCAAATATGACCACAGAGTAGACGTGGATGTATTCACCAAGTCACCTGTGTCAGGATAGAGACTCTGAGATTAATTATTTCTACCACATGCATGAAGGTTTAGATAACTAAGTTTTAATAATTTGAACCTAGTGAGAGCAGATTAACCTGTGACTAGATCTTAGACATTATTAGTTTTTTATTTAAACTGGAATACTGCTATAAATATATTGTTTAATATTGTGTTGCATAGTCAATAAAAAGGTCAAATATTTATGCAGAATCTCACAACTGCCTTCACTTACAGAAGGATTTCATCCAGTGTTCTAATATTCCAAAGAAATTACTAAATTCATCAATGTTTTCGTTTTTCTCCTTCTGATTCAAGACAGAAATATCTTTCTCACTCCCCCTCTACTTAATAATGATAGAAATCTTTCTACTTTATTTATCTACTTTTTTCCTTCTATTTTCTTGTGGTTTTATTCTACATCTATTCTTCCCCCACTACTACATTCTCTCTACTGCATATTTTCTGGTATATCTTCATCACTTCTTTGTTTTTAGTTTTGAAAATGGCCATTAATGAATATTAACAAGTACAGCAGAGCAGAACAACCACATCAATTATTAATTTCTTGATGATGCCCTCGGTTCTGCAAAAATTTCTGTAGCATAGTTAATTAAGAGCCTATAAGCACTAGAAATTTTCTTCCATTTTATTGACTGCTGCCCGAAAAGAATGAAAAATTCTCAGAGATTAATGGTACCTACAAGAGCAATAAAGACAGTAGGACTTTAGAAGATGATTTCACTATTTTTGCTTGTTGAATGTTTTAGTTATGGGTTTATTTGTTTATTTGTTCCTCTCCTTTTTTAATTTTTGCTTTCACAGTGGCTGGTATTTTTCTTTGTGTTCCTCTATAAGTAGTTAAAACTAGATCTTGTACCTCAAAACAGACAAGTTCAAAAGTAGCTAGGAGGGACAGTTACTAATATTGATGTAATGAGAGGAAGGAGCTGAAGGCATAAGGTTTGGAATGGACAACAACATAATTTTAAGCTGAAGATAGATAGCTACAAAATACAAATTAAAAGAGCTAGATGGAGAGAAATGAGAAAGACAAAGATCTCCCTGAAGCCCTGGCGTGTCCATTCATGTAATGGATTACATTTGCCAAATGGCTTGGCCTGAGATTTTCTTCTTCAGTTTTAAACACTATATCATTAGTCAGTCTTTTACTATCAATCTAAACTTCAGATGGTCTTTTACCTTTCACAGAACATATTTCTTATTTTTTGAGAGGACTGTGCTTCAAGTTCTCTAATAGTAATTATTTAAACCTAAAATTATAGAAGAGAAACCTCAAGGAGAAGGCATTCTAGTAAGAACTTTTAGAGTGACATGAGCTTTCATCTTTCAGACTGCAGCCTCAGCTTCTGGTTCTGTTTCTGGGAAGAAACAAAGCACCCTTTCTGTAGATCCCTTTTATGGCCATAGCCAACTCAAAGCTCAATGACAATGAAAATAAGCCTACTATGCAAGATCCAGGGGTAACACTTCTCAAGTTAGATGCAAGTGAACAGGCCTGTTCACATAACAGATGGGAAGCAAGGTAGCTGTCCTTATTTGGTTGCATCACTTTCAATTCAATGCATCTGACTTTTCTGTTACAGGAGGACATTCCCTTCAAGGACTGTTGATCTGGCAGATTTTATCAGCCTTAGCTTTGTTATTAAGAAAGTAAAGGAATTTTTCAGCATTGGGAAATTTTCAAGTTTCATCTTTTGGCTTTGTTTTGAGACTAATAATAGTTACCTTTCAAATCAAGTACCTTGTAAATTTTGTTTCTGAGTACTATATCTTCTAGTGAGAAAACTAACAAACATAAGATACTCCAAGTTTCTTTTTGTAGATACCTTATTATGAGTTCTATATGATCTTTTTATATGTTATCTGAACAGCTTTAAAGAGTCTATACACTTCAAGGGGCAGCTAAAAAGCATATCCATTGTCCACAGTGCCGTACAAAGTTTAAAGCATTTACCAGCACACAAGTTACAGGTGTAAAGAGGGAAAATAATTCAGAATGAAAGAGTATAGAGAAAATACAACCAAACAATTTTTGTAACAATATAGTTACAGTATACTACAGCAAGAATCATAAACCATTTAAGTACATTTCAACAGATCTTAACTACAGACAAAGTACCAGTTTTCAGGTAGTCATCTTTGAATGAATTTGTCCACTTGCAGTGTTTAAAAATATTTTTGAAAAGAGAGACCACACTAGAGCTAATCCCAATGTCATGGGTGCTGGCTGTTCAAGGTTCAGCTTCATTTATCTAATTGATATTTCCACTGTGATATCCAACAAAAAAGAAAATCAAGTCAGAAAAGCTCAGTCTTTTGAAAGTGGAGTGAAAGAAGTGAAAGTATACCTTGACCATACATGGGTCTTGAGCAATAACTGAGCTGAGTGCCCAGGCATTACTTTCAAATTTCGTAAGAGATTTTAACCTATATCTACCTACTCAAACATCTTTAATAGCCTGCCTGTTAATTATTGTCTTATCCTGAACTCAATGATTGTGTGACTAAGAAAATAAGAGTAGATGTAAAAGAGATTCTGATTCTGTTATGATCCTTCACGTGAAATTATTTTTTTGCAAGATTTATAAGCATTTTTGCCAACATCTATACATCTGTTAATTTCTCCACTGTGACATTGCTTTGGCAATGAGGTCCACAAGTGAATACTTTTAGAGATAAAAAGTTATCAAGCCATTATTCATCTAGGTCTATTATTTACTGAGATATGATATTTATACTAATATTGAAGAGACTGTAAAGAACAGCAAGGGTAGGCTGAGAATATAAAAAGAACATTTTAAAGATGAAATAGAACTGCCAGATGATTACTAATAAAGTGTGTTTTAATTGGTAAGCAGAAGGAGATATAAGAAAAGAGACATTCCAAATTATTCACGTCTTTGAAGAGAAAACTGAAACTCCTAGCTACACAAAGACTTAAAAGATTTTAAATTCAAAGAGAAGGTCTAAATAAAATTTAAATAAGAAAATGTAAATTTTAACATTAGTCTCATAACAAATGAGTAAAACAGAATGGAAATACAAATTAAAAAAGAAGTTTAATAGCAACTGCTTATCTTCCTGCTTAATGCTATTCTTGTTATTTGGTCGTTTCATTCTAGTCACATGTACATCTACATTGATCTGTGTTCACTCCTGTGAACACAGCATCCTCATCACTAAGAAGAGACCCACACCCCCAGAGCACAGCTTTATTTAATTCCTGAGTTCCTTGAGTTGTCCTTCAGCTTGTGCTGTTCCTGCCCCTTTCCTTCCAGTGACCTCTAATCTTTATTCTACAGCCATCTGAGCATCTCTGCTCAGTCAGCTGAGTTGTCCCCAAATTGCTCATCCAGGCACATGGGTACACATTAATTAGACACTACTTTTTACAGGAAAAGGACATCATAATGAATTTCAAGCAGACAGTAAAATCCTCTAAATTATCAGATATTACCATCATAACCTCAGCTTGGCTTAAAGAGTTTGTATCCATACAGGAATACCTAATAAGGCTGCCACCCCTGTCTTGTTAGGCTGGATGTAGTCTGCTGCATCTTTTTTCTTTCAAATTGTAGTTTGTTTTCCTTTTCATAGGCAGGAGAGAGGAATTTTTATAGCCTCTGTTTAAGAAGTAATTTTAAGTTACCTTACTTTGTTGTTTTCTGTTTTCAGTGTTCCTCAGTGCTGAGAGTGATGGGGTCTGTAGGCTCTGTTGCCTTGGAAAGGCTGACCTGAAACAGAGACTGGACAGAGCTAGAGAATAAAGTAGATATTTATTAAAAGAACAAGAGTCTGACTAGGGCTGCACCCCAGNAGAGCTTACTAGCACTTAATATGAGACTTGGAACTACACACTTAGGCAGTACAGAATCTGAAATCATGAAAGCTAAAACTTAAGGCATCAGCTCTGTACCTTGAGGTCTGCCCTTCTTACAGTAGCAACTCATGGAATGCCAGCAATGATCAGACATGGATAAACAAGGTCACTATTAGGTTTTGAACCATCTTCATTTTTTAAGGTGCTTCTCATACAAGGATATTTTAATCTCATCCAAGTACTCATATTGTGAAATCCATCTGCCCATGAAAGTTTTTATTAGCATTGTTTTCCTGTTTTGATATTAAAATTAGCTTAATTTCCTGAGTTATTAATTTTAAAAAATGTTACAGATCTCCCCAGATGCACTTTTTAAATAAGTCCAAATTCTGGCTCCAGGCCTGCAAATTTACCCCAATTTTTATTTTTGCTAGAGTAAAGAGGCCCTATTTTCTCAGAACATTTTTACATTGAAAAGTCCACCTAACAAATCCACCTTTGTCCTTTATTCCTTTAGTTATTTTATAAAAAACAGCAACACATCTAGTATTCCTCATGGTTTTCATACAGTAATGAACTGAAATGTGAAAGAGGTAGCGTGCTGTAAGTTATCCATGTGAAATGAATTTGATTTTGTCGTAGTTGTTTTGGTGATAAACGAAGATTTCTTCTTTATGGCAACTCATGTGATGAAAATTAACAGAATCCCTGTGCCCACAAGTTTTGCAGATCTTTTTTATTCCTGCTTTTGTCTGATATCTGATGTAAGTCAAGAAACTGATAGATCATGATATTGAGAAAAAAATCTGAAAAAAATGAATGAATGAATGAATGCATGAATGAATGAATGAATGAATGAGATTAAGAAAGCTTCGTGCTGTCTTTATTGCACTCTCTTGCTTGTAATCACCAGTTGTTCAGTGGTGGAACTGACTGCAGTGAGGAGATGATAGCAACACAAGTGGGTTGTTGGCTGTGTAAGACTGAATAGCTCAACACACCTGAGCTTTGCAGCAGTTTTCCCTCTCCCATCTGAGAATAAATCCATCTTTGTTTCCTAGCCTGTTCCATTTCTCTCAGTTGTACAGTGTTTGCAAGAGGCCCCACACACCATTTAAATTCTGGTTGAACTCTATTTTGAGGGCAAGTGGCATGCTGTCTACCAAAGGACTCTTAACCAATGATGAACTTTTTTCATCATCTGATATGACATATATCTTTGTCAGAGCTCATTGGAGAGTGAACTTCCAGTAAAACTAATACCACTGAGAGAGCAAGCAATATTATCTGCAGAAACTACGTTTTGTTGCACCAGAAGTTCTTTATTTTCAATCAGTAGTATTTCCAGTGACATTTAAGCAATGTGATGTGCATTCATAGCTATGCAAAGAAACCGTGTAAATCATGTTAAACAGGCTTTCCAAGGAAGACAAAGGAATTTAGGCATTAAGCTCCCAAAACTTACTGAATGAAAGAACCTAATTAATTTACACTTTAAAAAAATTTCAGATCAAATAAAGGATTTCATATACAAATGCTAAATGGAATTGCTCTGCTTTATATTGATTTCTTAGACAAATAAAAAGTTTTGAAATAATTGTGATGAATTGAGAATATAATTATGCATATGAACTAAAATTAAATAGAACAGGATTATAGATAGAGTCTGCTGTATTTAAGATTTCTTTAAAATTAATATTTTTCATTAAAATTTAGGCATATATCATTGCTGTACAAGAAATTTTGGATTGTGTTTACTTCTAAGTAACATGTATCTTATTCACAGAATATTCTGAATTGGAAAGGATCTGCAAGGATCATCAAGTCCAGCTCTTAACTGGGTGATCCACATGGGGATTGAGCCCACAACTCTGGCATTATTAGCACCCTGCCTTAACCAACTGAGCTAAGCTCAAAGAATTCACAATAATTTAAGATTAAAGTAATGCAGCAACTTCTGTGCCTATTGTGACTTTTAATGCACACCTCTTACATATCAAACTCTTCAGAAAAAAAGATATCTGCAAAAGATTTATTTTATGATCATGCTAATCCCTCTACTTTACCATTTACCTAAAGTGTATGTGGTGTATTTTAAAAAATTCAAGGTACTATTCAGCATTCCCAAAGTACAACCCTTAAGAATCTCTCCTGCTTGTGGTTTGGCTGACCTTACCAATCCTTATATTCTTTCTTAGCTCCTTCCTCACAGCCTTTGCCAATAGTACACTGAGTGGGCTTGATTTTTGTATTGACTGCATTATTAGGGAAAATAGTAACTGCTATGAAAACGTCCCTTTAGTTGCTACAAGGCTCAAATTTTTATATTTTTAGGGACTTTGAGTACTGCAAGTAATGTAGAAATTTTCTTGAACACATATGTAAATGTTTAAAGCAAAACATTAACAGACCAAGATATAAGGTAGAATGTTAATTCGGGACCCAGTAATGGCAAAATAAAACCAAACCAAATAGTAAAGCTGAAATTGAAAAAGTACATCTCAACAAAACTCAGATACTTCTTGAAGTCTCTCCTTCTTTCACTCCATCATGATTTATGTTAATGAGATTTATTTCTCAGCTGTCACTCTGAATATGGACTTAGCAGAGCTCAGTTACTAGACAGTAGTAAGTCATAAGTCAGTAAGCTGACTGCTGTTACCTATCTGTCAGGAATTCCTGCC